>FTLJ01000098.1:0-144122 GCA_900155495.1 Porogramme epimiltina | reverse complement strand
GGGGCGGAGGGCGCGAGGCGGCGGGCGGGGGGGTGGGGGCGGGGCACGGTGAGAACGCGGCGAAACGCGAAGAGAGGGCAAGTGGGGGCTCACTCGTGGGGCAGCGCCGGGATGGCGAGCGTGGGTGCGATGATGCCGTCCAGCCGGTGCTTGTCCCATACCTGGCGGAAATGAACATGAGAAACAGAACTCGAAGGGGCAAGAAGGGGGGGCCGGAGGCGGGCGCGGTGGCGCCGGGCGTGGCCACCGCTCCTTCGCCTTCCTATGATCCACGCGCAGGCGGGTCGGGGGGAGTGACGGAACGCGGGAAGGGGGGAAGTGGGGGGGAGGGGCGCGGCGGAGGTGCGCGCGCGCGGAACGGAAGGGACGGAGCGCGGAGCGATGAGAGAGGTCCGAGGCACCCACCTCGCGGTAGAACATGCACGAGTAGTCGTCGCGCTGCTGCACGCACTTGTGGAACTCGTGCACGGGCTTGGTGCCCGCCGCGCGCATGGTGCCGCTGAGCACCCGGTCCTTCATGACCTTCTCGACCATCCAGGCGGCCGAGTTGCGCACCCAGCCTGTGGCGCGACGCACGAGTGAATAACAAGGCTCGCGTCGGAGCGGGTGCCGGTGCTCACCGTACAACCACGGGCCAAGGAGGAGGGACGAAACACCCGATTCCTGGAAGGTCATTCAGTCCCATTTGGACCCCGTGTGTGTAGCCCCGCGCAACGTGCCCGGACTTACCACAGGGTCCTTGCCAAGGTCGGCGGCGATCGTCTTGTACCCGTCCGCGGCGGTGATGCCCATGAATATCTCCATGGCGAGCTTGGCTGTTCCGACGCCACCACCACGCCCCGACCGTTCAGCAACCCCGTCGTCCGACAGCGCGACCCGACCCGAGCCGCCGCGCCGCGCAGGGCCCGGATCGGGTGCGCGAGTTAGAGAAATGAAAACAACGCACCGTCAGGCACCTGGATCTCGATGCACTCGTGCCCGGCCTTGCGCAGGGCGTCGACGGCCTCGAGCACAGCCCTCTGGTTCGCGGGCGAAGGCTTGACGTAGTCATCTGCAGAGGCGGAGGTCAGACGGACGAACGGACGCACGGACGGAAGGGCGGAAGGGGGGGAAGGGGAATGACGCAGGCAGACGTCAGTGCGCGTGTTCTCCCACCAGCCGCATCTCCGGAGGCCGAGCTGCATCTCCGGCGGCAGCCACACTCGACACGCGAGGCCCCTCCTCTCTCCCTCTGCGAGCGACACCGCAAATGCGGGAGGGCCGATCCCGCATTGCGCCGCGCCTAGGACCCACTGCACCCGCGGCCCCGAGAGCGAGGGCGCGCCTGGAATGCGAACCCCAGAGAAGGTTTCATCCGCACACAGACAGGGCGAAGCCGGTGCCCCCGCAGGGCACGCGTGCGTTCAGGGCCCCGCCGTCCCGCGAAGCAGCGTGGGGGCTCGCGGCTCGTGTGTGGGGCCGAGAAGGAGGCCCACCACAACGGCGGCGGCGGGCGCGGGCGCGGTCGTGGCCGCCGCGTTGACGTTTGCGGGGGCACACAATGAAAAAAAGAAACAGAAACAGAAACAGAAAGGCAGGCAGGGGACGCGCGACGCACCGGAGAGGTAGAACCCGAACCGGAGCCGCTGGGGCATGTCGGGGTCGCGGTACGGGAGCGGGGCGGGGTTCTGCTCGCCCGCGGCGGCCTGGCCGAACACGAGGCGCGCGCCGAGCTCGATGTCGTCGACGGATCTGCGGGAGCGGGCGGCGAGAGCGCGCCAGACAAGTCCGCGGAGCGACCGGGGGGCACGTCGGGCATCGCGTGTGTTTGTGTGGTTTGTGGGCGTGGCGCGAGCGCAAGCGACGATCGCATTAGGGCGCGTTGGGGCGAGTGGGTGCGTGCACGGGCGAACGGGCGGGCGGGTGAGCGGGGACGGGCCGTTAGCGTCGGTCCCTGACGTCAGGCGACAGTGGCACGACGTGGACCACTTACCGTCCCATGGGCCCGTTGACGGTGCGGATGCCCTCGAATCCAGGCCACGTCCCTGAGCGAGGCAAGAACGGGTTAGCAGCGTGCGCAGGGATCATCATCGCGTGGGCGCGTCGGGGAAGAACGGCCGGAGGCGCGCACTAGTACTAACCCTGCGCGCCGGACAGGCTGACCCGCCCAAAGCCTGGCTTGAGGGAATAGACCCCGCAGAACGAGGTCGGTATCCTGCATGCGCGCGGGCGCGAAACAACATGTCAGTGGCGGGCATCACGGGGGGGAGGGAGCACATGGGGCGCGGGCACGGACCTGAGGGAGCCGCCGATGTCGCTGCCCCAGCCGAGGGGCGAGCCGTCCATGGCGAGGAGCGCGGCCTCGCCGCCGGTGCTGCCGCCGCACGTGTACGAGCGGGAGTACGGGTTCAGCGAGCGCCCCCAGACGGGGTTCGTGCACTCGAAAAAGAAGATGCACTGCGCGACGTTCGTCTTCGTGAACGGGATGCCGCCCGCCTTGCGCACGAGCGCGACGACCTGTTCATCACCGCCGCCGGGACGGAAGGGCGACGAAGGCGATGAAGGGGGGGCAAGGGGAGATGAGAGATGAGAGTCAGCGAACCGTTCGCGGCGCGGAACACAACGTGGAGAGCACGGGTGCGGGACAAAGATAGGCGGCGGGAGGGGGGGCGCAGCGTCTGGCCGGCGCAGAGAGAGCCAGGGGCACAGGTGCACACGCGCGGAGGGAGCGCGGGGCTAGCCACTCCGAAAACGTCGGGCCCCGCATCACATCGCGCAGGCGCCCATAATTGAATGGGCGCCCGGGCGCCTCCGCGGTTGTGTTTCTTTCCCCTGGAGCGCCACAAAGCCCATGCTGCGTGCGTGTTGTTCTTTTTCGTCTGGGGCCTGTTTCGGTTTCCCTCCCTCCCCCTTCCCCCCCACACACGTCATGCGCGCCGGGTGCCCCGAGGCACGTCAGGCCCGTCGCCGACTCCGCGACGCCTCGCGTGTGTGTGCCGTGCACACACCCGTACACCCGTTCTCGAACAGCGACGGGCACGGGCACCGTCGGAGGGGGGAGACGGGTACAAGCGAGATGGCGACGCACCATCGAGTCCTCCGTGCTGGGCTGCCCGGCCCGGGAGGAGTAGCCCATCGTGGTGTCGTAGCCCTTGATGTCGTCTGGCCGGAGAGAAGCGCGTGAGCGGTGCGAATGAACGAGCCGAGTGGAACGCAAGCGAAGCGAGTGAATGAAATGAATGGACGCGCGGGTTCCGGCACGCGAGCGCGTCGTCGCCGGACACCGCCGCCGTCGAGCTGCTGCTGCAGACCCTGTGTGCGCGTGCGCGGGCGCGGGTAGGTGGGTGGGCGGGTGTACTCACAGACGTCCTTGAAGCTGACGGGCACGCCGTGCAGCGGGCCCCTCAGGCGGCCCGTCGACGCGAACTCGGCGTCCAGGGCCTTGGCCTGCGCGCGTGCGTCCGTAATCATCACTAGAAGGCAAGAGGAACGGAAACGGCGTCAGGGGCGGGATCATCAGGCGGGCATGGGGGGGGGGGGGCACAGCTGCGCGGGCGGGTGACGGCAGCTCGGAAGACGGGCGGTGGGCGCACCTTCCGTAAGGCAGTTGGTGAGCTCCTGCGCGAGCGCGGCGCGCGAGATGAACGCCTCGAGCACCTCGGACGCGGTCCACTCGCCCTTGGCGATCTGGCGCACGATCTCGTTTGCTGTTTTAGCGCGGGGCGGGCGGCACAGGACGCGCAGCGGCGGGCGGGCGGAACGGGCGGAAGGCGGAAGAACGAGAAAGGTGATGTCAGCGCATACAGTGAGTGAGAGAGCGAAAAGCGGGCGAGGAAGCGAGCGGAGGGCGAGAAGCACTCCAGCGCGCCCACCCCTGCGCAGCGCGCGCACACGGCTGGGTGAAGGTGAAGGAAGGAGGGGGGGGGGTTGGGGGTGTGGGCAGCAGATGGGCTTCGCGATAGAGCCCGGTCGCGTTCCGCGCAGAAGGCCGGCGAAGGCGCACGGGCGCTGGGCCGCGCGCGCGGGGCTCAAAAAGTGGGACGGGTGACGGGAGGAGTTGGGGGGAAGGAGCGAGGGGAGGGCTCACGCACCGGTCGCGCGAAGGTACACTGCCTGCGCCTCATTGGCTGGGACGCCGGCGGGGACGGCCCCACGGAGCGCGTCTTCCCGCTCGGCCTGCTTGCGCTGGGCGACGCGTTCGTGCTCGGGGGTGGAGTCGGAGAGCGGCCACATCTTGGTCTTCGCGTGCGTGTGTTCGCGGGTGTCGGTGGTGGTGGGGGTGCTGTGCAGGCGCTCGGCTGTGAGCAGGGGTGGGGTGGGCTCGGTTGAGGTTGAGGAGGAGGGGTGGTGGAGAAGTGTGTCGCGGGTGGCTGGGGTTTGGCGAGGCGGGTCGGAGGAGAGGCGGGCTGGTGTGATCGGCGGCACGGGTTCGAAGGATAGGGGGCATCGAAGACGCGAGGGCCCTTATATGCGCGGACGCACTCACCCTTGCGCCCCCGGACGGGCGTTTGGGGGAGATGTGAGTGGACGCGAAGGATGTCCGCGGAGCGAGCGGCGACGCGGCAACGCACGGACGGGCGGACGGACGTGCGGGCGAGCAGGCAACGCCCTTGCTCCTTTTTCGCGTCCAATCCGCGTTCGCGCTTCTGCCCCGCCCTGCCGCTCCCTCGAGCTCCTCCCCCTCAGAGCCCCCTCCCTCCGCCCCTCGCTCTGCGCCCCCTCTCCGCGCGGGGCGCATGCAACTCTGAAAATCACATCGGAGCGCGCGCGCATGGCCCGCCAGGCCCTGCCGCGAGAGGTGGTGCACTAACGCGGCGCACTAGCGCAAAAGAAGTGCGCGAAGGGCCAGGGCGCGCGCGCCCGTCGCCAGCACTAGCGGATCTTGGACGCGGTCGGTCCCCCCCTCCCGTCCCAGGATCGGCGCGATCCCGGCCACCTGGAGGGGATGGACGCTCTCTCGCGCCGCCTCGGGTCACTCGCCGGTGGCGGGGCCCGCCCGCTCCCTGGGTGCGCGCGCGCGCCCACGCCCGGTGGCTGCAATGGACGTTGGCTGTCACGCCGCGCGAGGTGTGGCGCAGGGCCCCCCGCCCGCGTCTGCGTGCTTTTCTTTCGAGCACGCGCAACGAGCCAGGCGCGCGCGCCGGGGTCACAGCTCCCCCCGCCGATCGAGCAGCTCGGCCCCTCTCGCTCGGGCGCACGCTAGCCAAGTAGCCTCTCGCCCTTCGCCGAGCGCGGGGGCGCCGCCACCAGGTGCTTCCTGGGCCCCCTCTCCCCGGCATTCCAGATCCCAGATATCCATCTGCGCAGGCGCACAGTTGTCCTGCCCTGCCCAGACGGGGGCCCGGGCAATTTTGCGTTCGGTCGCTCGGTCGGAACAGAACAAGAGACCCTGTAGCTGCTAGCGCGGCCGACGCGATCTGCGCGCGTTCGCGGAAGATGCATTCCTCTCCCCCTAGCCCCTCCCCTCCCTTCCTCCATCTTTGCCTTGCCGACGCTGCGCCCCTTACGAGATGGGGACGCCAGCGCTCGCCTCCGGTGGCGCAGGACGACTGCGCGCAGTCCCGGCCTCCGCGCAGCGCCACTAAGCCGGGGGGCGCGCGCGCGCCCGCGAAGGAGGGCCGACGGCGGGGTAGCCTGGGGAGGGCAGGGAGGAGGGGGATTGGAGGGGCGAAGCCTGAGCTTGCTTGCTGTGGCCCCCCCCCTCCTCCCCCCGGGAGCGCGGGGCTGAGGCGATTGGCCCGGGCGCGGCGGGCCAATCACGAGGGAGGGTGGGAGAGCCAAATTGCGCGCGAGATTGCGAGAAGACGTCAGAACTGAATTGAATGGGGGGACGGGCGAGCGAGCGGGCGACTGGCCATCAGCGAGATCCGTGATTGATCACATATTCTCATTCTACAGCCAGCGCAGGACCTGCAGGGCGGAAGGGAGTGGGGAGGGAGGAGAGACAGCCGCGGGTGGCCCCGACAGCGAACGGACGAATCGCAGGGGCGCGGCGCCGCTCGTCCAACGCAATCCCGGCCGAATGCGGAAGGCCGAGTGCGCAAAGCGGCGTTCGCGCGGGTTCGCGGCCGCCCGGGTGGGCACCGGCTGCCCAAATTCGGGGGCAGACGTCGTGGCACGCGAGTGGTCGACGGCGGGACGGGGGGGTGCGAGGGAAAGCGAATGAGAAAGAGAGAAAGAGAAAGAGAGAAAGAGAAAGAGAATGCGCGGACGGCGCCGAACCGGGGGCTTGGTGGAGTGGGGGGGAGTGCATCGTCGGTGGGCTCGGGCCCGCGTCGAGTCCGCCGGGGGGTCCGCGGAGTCGCTTGTGGACGCAGGGTATCAGAGGCGGGAGATCACCAGGGAGGGGGTGTGTCGATGAATCATGACGCGGCGAGCTCGTGCGGACGGGATAGGATAGGCGCGCTGGGGGGGGCAGATGCCACAGGACGAGAGGAAGTGCCGCCAAGGGGGGATAGCTCGGGCGCACGAGCCCGAACCCGCGCCTGCACCCGCACCCGAGCCCGCGCACGCCCCCCCCCACCGGCTCTCCCAGACGTGGATGTGGACGCGCGGACGGCGCGGCGGGGACCGTCGACGGACGGCCAGCGACCAGTGAGAACGCGCGCGCGCCCGTGGGCCAATCGCGCGTCCCCGTGGCCCAGACGGACGCCGCCATTGGGCCGTGGACGTGCGCTGCTGAGAAGCCCGGACGCGGGCACGCGGCGTCCCGGTGTTGCATCTGGACGAACGGGGCCACTGGCCAGTCTGCTGAGTGGGTGAGCGAGCGAGTGAGGTGAGCAGACAGAAGCGTCGGTCGGCTGGGGGCCACGGTCATCCCAATCCAAATTCGCGCTAAGCGAGCCAATCGTTACTGCACCCGTGCCCCGCGCACCGCGATTCGTCCGCGGGGCGAGCTGCCACTCCCAACTGAATGCTGAATGCGCTGAGCCCTTCCTTCCCCCCATCCCCCCCGGTGCGTCCCCTGTCCGGACTCGTCGCGCATGCGCTACCGCGCTCGGGAAGGGGAGCGAGAGCGCGCGACACGCGCGGGGCACGTTCCCCCCCTCCCCCCCCTTTCATCTTCAGTCCCTCCGCGCGCGTTCCACGGTCGAACGCGCAGAACCCGCCGCCCGTACGCGTTTCTCGTGGAACGAACGCGACGGCGTCGGGCGACGTCCCGGGCGATAGTCGACGTCGAGCTCGCGCCGGAGAGTAGTGCGCATTAATCTCCCGTCTCCCGTCTCCTGTGCGTGCGCGTGGCGCCCCCGCCCCTACCCCGCGCGGGCGGGTATGTTCCCGCAGGAGGTGCGAGTATAGGCAACACAGTAAGTAGCCGCAGACGCGCGCATGGAGGAGACCGGGCAGCCACTCGCAGCTCGCCCAGCGTCACCCGCTACAGCCGCCCGCCCATAGAAACATCGCAATACCGCGATACCGCGATACCGCAATGCCGCAATATCGCAATTATTTGCGCGGCCTGCTGCCCCGGGCTCTCCCTGCTCGATGCGGCCTTCCGCGCAGCGGCGCGCGCGCACGCTTCCGCCGCGCCCTTCCTAGTTTCCCCCCACTCCCCACCCACTCACTCTCCCCTGCCCTGCCCTCACCTCCTTCAGCCCTTCCTTAGAACGCGCGAGCGAGAAGGCAGTGCTCGACGGAGCGCCGGCCGGGGCTGGGAGCGACGACCGAGGGGCGCCCTTTGCCTTGCGCGCCGGTGCGTCGCACCCCGCGAGCACCTGCTAAGGGCTGCGATCGCGGGGCACGGTACGCGCATGCGGCAGAGGCGGCGGCGGTGCACGCTTGCATTTTGTCATCGTTGTCGTCGGTGACGCGGTCGGACGGACGGGCGGACGGACGGGCGGACGGGCGGACGGACGTTCGACGCGCGCGCGCGCGGGATCTTCCGCGACGAGACGACGGCGCGATGGCGTCACCTGCCCGCCCGGCTGGTGGCGGACGCAGCGCGAAGCGGGCAGGTCGACGCCGGCAGCCCCGACGCGTTCCCAGCGTCGACGATTTGAGGGCATGGGGCACGCAGGAGTCAATTCGTCATTTCGATTAATTGAGGAGGGGGGACAGGGCGGGGTGGGATCGCGCAAGGCAGCACACACGGTTCGCGGGGACGCAACTGTGTGTGTGGCGGCGTTCTGCACAATGCAAAAAAGAAAAGCAAAATAACGGGTGTCTCGCATCGGACAGCACACAAGCGGGGGTACAACGTACATACACGCACAGACCAAAAAACATTCGGCGTCGGAGACAGACGGTGGGGGCGAGTGGGTGGGTCGGTGGAGGGCGCGGAGATGACGCTGCCGCACGCGCTCCAGGGGCGGGGGTGGTTCGCAGGGGGGGGGACCACATCCGTGCACACATGCGCACACCGCGCACAGATACGCCCGCTGGCGACCGGCTGGCCGCTGTTACCGACCGATTGACGTCGTCGGCCACGAGCCCGCCTCGGTCGACGACGACGAAACCACGGAGGACACCAACAGCCGATCTCCCGCGCCGACGACCGAGGGGAGGCGGTGCCCCCCCCCACCCCACCCCGGCGGCAGCCCTCGGTCCTGACTCCTCAGTCCTCGGGCAGCGGGGGCGGCGCGTCGGGCTGCGGCGCGAAGATGAGGTTGAGCGGCGGCGTCGTGCTCGCGTCATCGCTCAGCAGGGTCGCGATGATGCTCCTGCCCGCGAAGCTCCTGCCCGCGAGCGCGCGGAGCGCGGCCGCGGCGCCGTCGGCCTCTAGGAACTTGACGTACACGCGTCCGACGCCCGCCGCCTCGTCCGCGCGCTGCGCGGCGAGCGCGCTCTCGCGCCCGCCCTCGCCCCACTTGGCCTTGTCCTTCTTGACCGGGCGCGGGATGCGCAGGTCCTCGACGGGCCCGTACTTGGCGCACTCCTCCTTGACGTCCTCGAGGATGTCCGCGTACTCCTGGTCGTCCCCGAGCTCCTCGGGCACGACCATGTTCAGCATGAGCAGGATGCGGTCCTGGGAGTCCGCGAGGTCGCCGACGGGCAGGATCGGCTTGGGGATCTCCGGGTTCGCGTCGTACAGCCCCGGAATGGGGGGCTGCCCCGGCTTCGCGCCCACCGACGCGCGCTGGACGACGAGGTACTTGTCGCCAAGCTCCATGCCACTCAGGGATTGGATCGCAACGTCCGTGACGCTTGGGTCAACGTATTCAAAGAAGGCGAAACCCTGTGGGGCGGTGCGGGGCCGGCTTCAGTTCCTGAACGTATCGCACCGTGTTAAGGCATATGAAAAACGCACCTTGGACGCCCCGTTCCCGTTTTCTCTCACGAGGTTGAACGCCTTGAGCTCGCCGAAGCTGCTAAGCAGTTCCATGACTTGCTCCTCGTTGAGATACATCGGCAGACCGCCGACAAAGATTTTGTTCGCAGAGTCCGGGACGTTTGTGGAAACGACGCCCGGGACGTGCATATTAGGCGCCATGATATCAGGCCCGCCATAGTCTTTTGGACGTCGAATTTTGAGCGGCCCGTTGAGGAAGATGATGCCGTCGAACGCCATCGCCGCGGTGGCATCTTCCGCACTACGGAACTAAGGAGGCCGAAGAACGTCAAAATCGGAATGCACCAAGAACCAACGGGCGCTGCGCACCTCGACGAAGGCATAATTCTTCTCGTAGTTGCACTGGACGGCCAAGACGGGATTACCGGGCGCGCCCGTACCCAGGTTCATCTCCTTCATCTTGGAGTTGAAGAAATCGGTCAGGTTCTGCTCGTTAATCTCGGGTGTAATGCTGCCAATGTAGAGGCGTCGAGATTGCCGAGACAAGTTAGGGTTGACGCCAGTGCCCATACCGAACGTGGACACAGGCATAGGCGGCGGAAGCCCAGGGATGGCGAGAATAGGAGGAATTTGAGTTCGGTTCGCGCCAGGAAGGTTGAAGAGACCTGTGCAGAAAGGACATAATGTGATTAGTTCTTGTGATGCGACCGGACACCCCGTCAACTGCTAGCGGCCGCCACGAGTAGCGTTCCCCATGCCAGGAATGTCTGCGCGCCATGTGGAGCTCATGCACATGGTATTCTGTTACGAAATGGGTACGGCATTCCGAAATGCGACCAGATGAAAGGCCCCTCGTGTCAAAGACAGCGACAATTGCGCCAAGCCGGGGAAGACCAAGGGGTTCGGGGAACACCCCGCTACACTGCAAGGCTAACTAGCGGTGGCGAATGGTGGCGCCGGCGGCCGCAAGCCAGAAGAACGGCATGAGAGAACCAGTGTCGGCTCACCTGTCTGTTTAGCCTGCATGGCCGTGTACTGCTCGTACCCAGGGGCATGCACGTCCCACCCGCTTGCCTTCCGCTTCCTTTGCGACAGAGGAGCCGCCTCCGGCGGAGTCGGCGACCTCCGCTCTGGCGTCCCCAACCCGTCACGGTGCCGCCCTCTTCCTCTCCGATCCCCGCGGTCGGCCTCCTCCCGAGGCCTTCGGTGCTGGTGGTCTTCTTCCCGGCGGTCCCGACGGCGGTCGTCTTCGCCGCGGTGGCGGCGTGAATAGTGGTCCTCTTCTTCGCCACCGCGCCCGCCACGAGCAGCGTAGCGGTCGCGTTCACGGTCACGGTCGCGGTCTCTGTCTCTCTCGGAGTGCCGACGCGACTCGTAACGCTCCCGATCCCGCTCGCCGCGGTCGCGGTCCCTATGGTCGCGGTCATCGCGGTGTCTGCGGTCACGGTCCCTGTCGCGATCCCTGTCGCGGTGCCTTTCGCTGTAACGCTCTGTGTGAGGGTAAGAGGAGGTAAGTAAGATTCAGCTGGAAGGGCTCTGCGTCGGTTAGTAGGAGGCACGGCAGCAACAACAACGACGCCTGGGAGCGGCGGCGCAGCCATAGGCGGACACGTCCATACGGCGAGTGCGTAATGCGAGCTAGCTGTAAAAGCTGTAAAAAGAACGCTGTATAGGTGTACACGCAAGTGTATACACCATATGGCTATAACAATATGCGCTATAGGAAAAACGGGAGATGAGGTGGCCACTCGTGTCACCTGTAGACCCCGTCGAGTCGGCTATGCTCCTCCCTGCCTCCAGAAGGGAATGGGAAGGACGAAAAACAAAGAAGGGGCTCCTGTACTCACCAATATCCTCGCCTGCGGTGGCCATGTCTGCCCAAGGTCGTGGTGCGGAGTCGAGCCAAGTTGAGCGCCCTTGTCCCCGAGCCCAACGTCGCCTCGTGTGAGAAATGTCAAATGTGGTGTGATAAGGGGGGCTTAACCACGAATGGAGATAATTTAACCGTCCACCCGGACCCGAGTGGCCAGGAAAGGCTAACTGATAACAATTTGCTAGCGAAGCGATAATCCGCTCGATCAAAAGGCCTGACGGCAAGCGCCGGCTGGCCTGAGTTCTGTCCCGGCTGGGGCTTGCCAGGGTTTGTCCAGAGCCCACTCGCTCCCATCTGCTCTTTAACAGCCGGCCTTTGCGCCCCCAAGCACCAGGCTTTTTCCTAGGCTTTTCCCCTGCTCCTGAAAAGCCTAACCGGTCCCAGGCGGCATTCTCCCCTAGGCCACCCTGCTTCTCAGCGCCATGTCTAGCCCTATCCCCGAGGACAAGAAAACTGACGCGGTCAAGGACCCCCCTCCGGCGTACGACGAGGACCCCTCTACGTCCGGCCTGCCAACCTTGACGAGGGACGACGACCCCACGACGAGACCTCCGCTCGACTATTCGTCATTGGGGGCCTTCTTCTCGAGCCTGCAGCGGCGTTTCGCGAGCATTTGGACTAAACGCTTCATACTTTCCCTTGTCGCCGGCCAAGTCGTATCTCTCTGTATCACCTGCACGAACGTAACGACCACGGAGCTTGTGAACCGGAATTGGGCGCTCCCCACGACTCAGACGTTCTTCCTGTGAGTCCTGACTCCTGTGCGAGTTCCAAGCTCAATCCGCCTAACACCGGCTACCACCCAGGTACTTCTCTTTGTTCATAATCTATACTCCGTACACCATCTACCGATGTACGTCCCCGTCCAATCGCATCTTTCCGAAGCACCGGCTGAGCTTCCCGGCCAGACGGATTTGTAGGATGGCTGAAGATGATTTACAAAGACGGCTGGAAATGTGCGTGTTCTCTTACCCACCCACCAATCCGCGGCCGTGTGACCGGGGCGAACTCTTCCCAATTCAGACTTTATCCTGGCGGCATGCGACGTCGAGGGAAACTTCCTCGTGGTAAAAGCATACGAGTACACCACTCTCCTGTCATGCATGCTCCTTGACGCGTGGGCCATCCCCGTCTGCCTATTCTTCTCTTGGGTATACATGCGTCCCAAGTATCATTGGACGCAGCTTCTTGTACGTCTTGCCATTCGCTAAGCCCTCTCCGCCTCGGACCCCGCGGTGAACTGGCGAATCACAGGGCATATTCATCTGCATCGGCGGACTCGGTATGCTCGTAGCGTCCGACGAGATCACCGACAAGGATTGGCCCGCACTTAGCCGTGCTAAGGGTGACGTCTTCATGCTCGTCGGAGCGTCACTGTACGGATTCAGTGAGTCCCGAATATTCCATCCCTCCCACCCAATCATCGCCTAACTGCCTTGCCTACTAGCGAACGCCACCGAGGAATTCTTCGTGCGCAGGTCTCCGCTTTACGAGGTGGTCGGCCAGCTCGGAATGTGGGGTGTCCTCATCAACGGCATCCAAGCCGCAGGCCTTGAGCACAAGGACATGACCACCGCTTCCTGGAACGGCGTGACCAGTAAGTTTGGTCCCTCGGGGCTCCCACCAATCACCTTCAGGAAGGCCGGGAACTGATTTCCGACGAATCGTCGCGCGCATCACCCTCCAGTCGGGCTGCTCGTCGCGTACACATCGGCGATGTTCATCTTGTACACGGTCGCCCCGATCCTGTACCGCATGGCCTCGTCGGCCTACTACAACCTCAGTCTGCTCTCGTCCGACTTTTACGGCCTTCTGTTCGGACTTTTCCTCTACGTGCGTACGGCTGTCGCCGCCTTCCATTCGGCCTCGGAAATGAACGCACGCGCGGGATTGGCTGACGCGATTCATTCGTCCTCCCTCTCCCCCCTTGCTCTCACAGCACTACACCGTCTATTGGCTGTACTTCGTCGCCTTCGCCGTGGTCATCTCCGGCCTCGTCATCTATTTCTGGCACGCGACCCGTATGTTTCCATTCCGGTCCCCTTGGCCGTCGGAGAGGCAGAACTGACGTTTAACCTGCCAGCGGAAGACCAGGGCAAGATCGACCCCCGCGCGCCCGAATACGTCCACGCTCGGGAAGGCCCGAACGTGGTCGTGGGGCAGGTCTAATCAATCAACGCTACGACACCCACCACGGCGCACCACGTCCGGGAAACCCACTTCCAGGCTTCCCACATGCGACGCACGGCTGCGTCGCTGCTCGATAGAAGTGCTCCGAATGACTCTCACGTCCAATCACAGCAGGCCGTCGAATTCGTCCTGCGCGGCGTCCCCCATTGGTTGGCGGGTGACGGTGTAGGATACAGGGCTGGCGTTTTGGTATTTGTAGATGGCGTTTTACGTACAGCGCAGACATGTGACGAGGGCTGCGGGAGAATCCGAATGAAATGTCCAGCAATAAGGATAGGGAGCGTGTGTGTAAGTGGCTGACGGAGCCCGACGGGATGGTGGATGGTAGTACAGGAAGAACGATCATGCATGCTTCAAGGCGAAAGGGGCACTCGAGGAGGGATGTGAAGAGCGGGGGTGGGCAAACGCCGACGGGGCGGGTGAGGTCACTATCATCAGGCTTCAGACGAGCCGACGGCCACGGTCGTCCTTCTGGTCTTCCGCCAGCTGCTGCCGCTGCCACTGCTCGAACTGCTTGAACTTGGCCTCGCGGAGCGCCTGCAGCTCGCGCTCCTGCTGTTCCCGCTGGGCGCGGTGCTCGGCGAGCTTCTATATGTAAAGCAAGGCCCGCGTCAGCGTCATGCCCGGGCGGCGGAAGAGTCCGCGCGCGGGTAAGCAGGCGCGGGCGGCGGTCACGCCCGGGACTCACCCCCTTGAGGCTCTCCACGGTCGCGAGCAGGTTGTTCAGCGTCGCCTCGGACAGCTCCGTGATCTGTAGAACGCGCACGCGCACATCGCCGCGGCGATCCGTCGCTCGTCAGCACCCATGCTCGCCAGCACCCGCGTCCGCATCCGCACCCCGCGCCGCGCAGCGTCCGCAGCAGCAGGCGCGCGCGCGAGCACGAGAGGGGCGGACGCAGAGGCGAGGAAGGGGAAAGGAAAGAGACGCACCGTGTCCGTCGCCTGCTGCACCACGTCCTTCTCCGGGGGCTCCATCTGTGGGGGCAGCGGCATCGGCGGGCCCCATGCGCCCTCGGGGCGCGCGGGCGCGCCTGCGCCCGCTCCGAAGCCCGTCGCCGCGCCCGCGTTGGGGTGCGGCTGCGGGCGCTGGTTCCAGCCCCACCTGTCCCAGCGCTCGTTGGGCTCCTGGCCGGGCCACGAGCCGCGCCCCCAGTGGCCCCAGCCCCAGCGCTCCCACTTGTCCATCGTGCCCGGGGCGGGAGGCGGCGCGGCGCTGCCCTGGGGGCCGGTGGCGGCGGATGCGGCGGCGATGGGGACTGTTGGATCCACAGGCGGGAGCGCGCCGGGCGCGGGGTAGGCGTGTTGCGGGATGCGGTCGCGGCCGCAGTGGCGGGCGGCGTGCCAGGCGGCGTGGTCCTTGTGCACGTGCCACCAGGTCGCGGTGCCGGCGCCGACGAAGAACCAGAAGAGGCGCGAGGTCGCGCGCGAGCAGCGGTGCATGTGGTGGTAGTGCCAGTACATCTTGGAGGTTGGGAAAGGCGGCGGAGGTGGGGTGGGAGGGGTGCCTTGAGATTGAGAATGAAAGTGAGAATGAGCAGTTGTGGTGGTAGATCGGACCGGGTGTGCAGTCGATGAGAGACTGTTTGCGGGACGATGGACTCACCAGGAGGCGCAGAGGGTGTTAATAAACGCAAGGGCTCTGTGGCGCGCCGTCTTGCGTCGTCACGGCGGGTGGATGTGCGGGTCCGCCGGGGTGCAGGTGGAGGCGCGGAGAGGACCCGCGGCCGAGAGCGTCGTGTGCAGGCTGGCCTTGTCCGGATTGCGTTATTAGCCGGCCGGTGGGCAGTGCCTGCGGGACACAGAGCGGGCGGGGGGCACGGGGCCGAGAGGGCGCGTCAACAGGAGCGATATGCCGGGGCGGAGAATGGGCAGGGCTTGCATCGGGCGAGGGGTCGAGAGAGGAGGGATGACAGACGCGTCCTCCGACTGTCTGATGCCGCCTTGCTGACGACGCCTCCCTCCGCTGCCGGTCCGCCGTGTCACGCGTGACATGACGCGACCCCGGCGCCACACACGCGTCGACGCGGCCTGCTTTTGCTTCCGACGCCACCCACATCCTGGCCGAGGGAGTGCGTGTGTACCCAGGCCTGTCCATGACCATTTGGCTGTCAGGCTGGCTATTACATCCGTGTAGGTCTGTGCCCTTAGTCGGTGCTTCATTTCCCATCTCGGCGTATTAGCCAACATCGGCCCACTGGCAAATTCAAGCTAGTAGCGCGCAAATCGCACAAACCACATGGATCCCGCATTCAGCTCCAGGACCCAATATGCTCGTGCAAAAATATTGGACAACCATATTCACCGGGTGCTCGGCAACGCTCCAGAAACCACCCGAGTACGCTCTGGACCACCACTACGAACTACATGCTTTGTCTAACCACGAAACATTTTAGGATCGCATCTCCCAGAGTCTAGCACTGGACGCAGCCATGCGCATATTTTCCAAACATGCTGACGATGACGCGCGCGCACCGGGTGGTCTGTCCCAAAATGATCTGACTAAGCTGTCTCCCGTCCCTCCACCCGTGGGTCTCGGTCGTTCTGATAATTCGGGCCCAGCTGACCCTGTCGCAAGGAACTTAGCGGTCGCCTTTGTCAGCAGCTTGAAGATGAGCTGAGGGCCACCCTTCTATCCATTTCCGAATACCTCTCACCCGGAGAACGTAAGCCGTTTACCCTGTGTTCTCAATTTACCTTTGACGCGGAAACGTTTGCAGTGGCAGACGCAGACGATGAAACCCGGCTAGACACAGCGAGCAGGCTGCCAGAACGCGTCCGCGAAAGACGCGAGGCCATCGCACAGCAAGAGGCGTCCCTGCGAGAGTGCCGCGCGCGCGTGCTCGCCCTGATCGCACGCATCAACGACGTAAGCCATTCGCTTCTCCCGCAGGGCCCTGCCCTGCCCCGCACCGCGGGGCCCCACCGGCTGGGCTGTTCAATTGCTGACGCATGCGTGCGCCAGGCGCACCCCGCCCTCGAAGCGAAGCTCGTGCAGGCTCTCACCGTGCTCCCGCCCCAGCTGCGTGCCGCCCGTGCCGCCGAGGCGGACGTCGTCGCTGCGACGATCGAGGCTGCGCTCGTCAAGCTCTCACTCGTGCGCGCACGGGCGCACCGCGCGCTGTATGGCTACGCCCCTCCCAGGAAGGATGGTGCAGGCCATAGCTCGGAGGCGACGGTCGCGCGGGCTGTGGGGGAGATGTATGCGCGGCTGAAGGACAGGCAGCGCGCGCAGGAGGTGGAGATGGAAGGCCTTGACAGGCAGATCAGCGATTACGAGGGGATGTTGAGTTTGGTCGATGGCACGGACGGGAGCTTTGCTCAGGTCGTAAGGGATATGGCGCGCGTCAAGAGGGAAACGGAGGAGTGTAGGAAAGACTTGAGGCGGTTAGGCTGGACTGGGGACTGACAGCTCGGAGGCAGGCATGTGTAAGTTGTGTACGAATTCATTGTAACACTACGTATTTCATCTATGTACACTCCTCTCGGTATATTCCCAATCATCCTGAGCCGCATACACGCGACTACATGTGCTCATCCCAGTTCAATACGAACTTGGTGTAAAAGCGGATCGACTCGATCCATCCCTTGGCACGCACGGCTACTGGGGGCATCAGGATTCCTTTCAATAAGACATGCAACAATGACTGACCTTCGTTGACGGTGTGGGCACCGTTGTAGCGATCCGCTTCGTGGAGATGCTTGTACCGTATGATGTGCTTCGTCAGGTTCCAATAGTACCGCGTGTCTACCGGACGATCAGCTTGTCGCCAACAGGGCCGGAACACCGGTTGCCAACTCACCAGTGTTGCCGATGGTGAGGAGCGGGGCGACGACGACGCCCTTGGCGTCATACCGGTCCGAGCTCTCGATCGTCGCCTTCACCGTGCCCGCAAACACCCCATACGGGTCCCCCTTGCCCATCGGCGTCGCCGCCGACGGCTCGAGCGCAGTGCCCCACGCGTCCGACAGCGCGACGTGCCCGCCGGCGCCCGAGCCCGCGCCCGCGGTGACGTTCTGCCCGAACGCGTCGACGGAGAGGTCGAACGCCCGCGCGACGGGCAGGACGGTGCCCGCGATGTGCGCCTGGAGCGCGGCGACGGAGCTGTGCTCCGCGATGCGGTGGTTCACGACGGCGGCGACGAGCTCGGGGAGCGCGTTCACCTTGACGCCGCCGTGGACGAGGTCGACGGCCTGCGTCGTGCGCAGCACGGCCTCGTACTTGGGGAACGCGGCGAGGAGCGCGTCTTGCAGATCCGCGAGGTCCGCGTCGCTGCCCGTCTCTGCGGCCTTGAGCGCGAGCCGGCGGACAGTCGAGGGGTAGTCGGGTCCGTAGGACGCGGCGCAGAGGGTGTGGTTGTAAGGGCTCCCACCGCGGATGAGCGAGGTCTCGTGAGGGTTGGCCTCGATCTCGACAATCATGGAGGAGAGGATGCCAATAGCCTGGATGACGTGTTCAGCCATTGGAAGCCGATGTGGCGGAAAGTACTGACAGTGTGCTTCGGGGGGACGCTGGAGTGTCCGCCCTTAGTAGTGACTTCGACGCGGACGTCAAGGTAGCCTTTCTCGGAGAGAGCCGGGACAGCAAAGATAACATCCTTGCCGTACGGGACGCCGTAAGAACCTGCATCGGATCGTGAGTGAAGTCTAAACGTTCATAAATAAGTCAACTCACCGCCCTCGTCGAGAAGCATTTCGAAGCCATAATGACCGTACTTCTCCTCGAGGTAGACGGCTAGCTTTCCGGCGCCCTGAGATTACATATGAGCACTCGGAACTCATCAAACGTTTGGAAGACCCTGTCACCTCCATCCCAGATGCCTCTTCGTCAAAGCCATATGCCCACACAAAAGTGCGGCGAGGTTGGAAGCCATGTTCGATGAGAGCGTCAATAGCGTGCCTAGAAGATGTTCATGGCGTAAGTAATATATTATTACTCTATTTGGCGCACGTACAGCGATGCAATGACGTCCGTCTTGTCATCACAAGTTCCGCGTCCCCAAATCCACTCGCCTAGACCATATCAATATGAGATATGACATTCTATAGGAAGGTAAGGACATACCATCGAAGAGACCGGAGTAGGGAGGTTGAATCCATTCGTCGACCGTTGCGGGCTCCACGGGAACAACATCTATGGGAACATGTCAATACGTCACATCCAACTTAGGGCCAAGAGGAGCATACCTTGGTGTGCCGCCATGAGGACGGGTAGCAGGGACTCATCAGAGCCCTGCCAATGCAACACGATTCCGTACGTATTAACTTTGGTCACCTCCAACTTATCGAAACTGCCTCGACATCCGAGCTTAATTCAGTCACATAGGCGCAAAGGTGATAGCACTCACACTGTGGGGAATGTCTTCTCCAGGTACTCGTGAAGGTCTGCAAAGATGTCCCAGCGACTGTCCTCGCCAACGGGTTTGAGGTCATCATAAGACTCCGTACTGGGTTCGGATGTTAGTCTCTTGTCCGTTGACATAGTAGTGCAGGACACACGGAATTTGGATTGCACCACCCAGTGCCTTGAAAGCCCTCGTCTGGTATTCTTCCTCGGCATACAGGCCCATCAACGTAGCATCCAGGTCCGCATGCTTGGAAGGGGAGAGCGACTCCGCCTGGGGACACAAGTCGGAGTGGGCGCCCACAGGAAGCACTTTGGGTGCAACGAGACCAAACCGTCCGGGAGGGGAACTCCCACTCACGGACATATGGACCGACGCGACATCACGTACCGCATGCCACACTACATACGCACCAAAGATTGCGAGAAGAACGCGGGAAAAGCGGTGTCCAATCCATCGTTGAGGGCGAATCTCTGCTCCAGGCGCAGCCTTGCTGTAGTCGGCGGCTGCTGTCTCGTAGGGGACCTTCGCGTCGGCCATTTTCTGCGCTGAGCGACGATGACACGTCGTCGTCCGCGAAAGCGATGGGGGCGGTTATGGAGCAAAAAGAGCTGAAGGGGAGTCATCATTGAATTTCACTGAAGACGTGGGGAAGGAAGGAGACTCGGAGAGACCTAATAGGATATCTAGGCGCCAGAGGTGCTGCCTCTCCGAGGCCGCCGCGTAGGCCAGCTCGGTCTCGGAAGTCATTCATCCACCGCTGCTATCTCTCCTTGACAGCCACAGCATAAATATTGCTGGATAAGTGCGGTTGAACGGGAACAGTGAGGTGCTGAGGGAACAAATCTCGCAGATGACTATCTAAGGTGAGTGCAGTGGACCTGTCTGAAGATAAGGTGTACGATTCATCTCGTTTCAATCCAGCGAAGCAAAGGCAAAGCGGCAGATGGTCAGGATGGACGTATTCTTCTGCATGCTCCGGCTGGTCCGTTGCCTAGCGCTGTTAGCTCTACCAGAGAGTTCAACGTTGTCGTTGTCCTCAGCCGGCGCTGATTGTGTCTTCAACGCGATTGTATACGTTCTCGCAATCTCGTCAGAGCTGATTGCTTAAAACTATACTTGGTTCTAGGATAGCCTTATGGCAATGGTCCACGAGACAAAGATTTCCCATTATAAGCGACCGTAGTTAGGCGGTCGACACCACTTGAACCCTCTCATCACTATCTTAGACCGCGGAAAGGCCTGCTCCTTCCATTCATCGACATGTCCGGTGAAGATATTTTGGCTGCTGCTACTACTAGCACACATAAATTTACCCCCTCAAGAACCTGGGCTCACACTTTCGAACACCCTACTACATCGAAACCTAGTCCAAAGTTTTCTATCTCGAGAAATTCATCGGTATCAACCACGACTAGTACGTTGAGGCTGGCACCTACCTAGTCTCCAGCATTCAATCCTCAGCCCCCCTTCTTCGTCTCTACACCACACAGATTGGACCTCTGTGTTATCGAATAACCCTTCCTCTTTTGATACGTCAACAACAGACCCGCTAACAACTCAAGGCAGTAAGTCTGGTCCCAGAAGCGTCCTAAGACGACTGACCGCAACCACATCTGAGTTCTCACTGTTACAGGTACCAGTTCTCCGGTGCCTGCTAGCGATTTAAACACGCCCCCCGTAACCACACTCTTTGCAACCACTACACAAAGCCTACAAACGTCGCAACTCCTGACAAAGGGTTTCTTCATCGACATAACTGTCGGAATCGTGCTCGTGACAGTTACTATCTGCTGTGCGACTAGCTTTTGCATCATCGCTCTTTTTCGCAGAAGGATGTCTAGGCAGCTTAAAAAGAATGAGACAACCAAGGGGAATATTGCAGAGGGAGACTCTGGAGAAAATGGTGAGGCAGTTACCGTATGCACTTCAATAGACCCTCTCCCGATCGCGTTCCACCGAGTCGACTTGGCCACAACTAAATACTAAACGGGAGAACAGGTTGTGTGGCGCCCTCCACAGGGGAGCACGAGCAGCCACCGCGATGGTCGTTCTGCTCAGAGACCTTGGCAACTGGCCAAAACGCGTGTAAGTATCCTCGCCGCTGTCCGTAGAACAGATCTGATTTTACGGTGCTTAGCGCCCCAAGAATGCGACGGAGGAAGTGTCCACACCAGCATCTATATCATAGACGGTAGATTCGACCGCCTAACGGAGAGTTCTGTGATCGTACCCGGAGTTCCAGCACTCCCACCAGCGTATGGAGACCTTCCCCCACGCGATCGACGGGTCGAATGTACGTGCCACCATATGACGCCGACAGGGATTCAGTCGGGCACATCTCAGTGCGAATGAGTCCAAACAAACCTTTTTGAACGATTTCGTGCCCCTCTCCAAGTCCTCATCTGTATCTTGTTAATCAGAGTTGCGATGTCGAACTTATTTTTATGTGTAAATATTAAATGCCTTCCGCGCACTGCCCTAGATCCGCATGCGTCGGTGTAGTCTGCTCGCGCGGCTGAGGTTTGGCCGCAATAGCTACCAACGCCGGTTTGGGGGCGGAGATATCAAAGGTGCCGCGAGCAGTGAGGGTTCTCGTACCGCGGACCGGAAATTACTCCCAAAAACATCTATGGAAAGTGTCCGACTCAGACTTACGGATAGACTTAACATCTCATGAAGAACGAGCTTCTGTAAAGTAGTAAGTCGTAGTGCACGAAGCCGTCACGCTAAAGCCAGTATATCCGTTAAACCACATAATAACTGCGTACATTCCGTTCTGCATGGAATCCTCTAGTGTATGGTGCACTCGTACAAAACCCGCATGTATGCTCGTCGATGGGCAGGTATAGTCCGGGGGGGCGCAGTTATTGGCCGTTTTCCTCACGACGCTCGCCTCATTCTCCCACCTGCACATCATCTAGTCTCTGCCCCGGTCGTCGTCCTCGGATGACGAGCCGGAATCGAAGTATTCGCCATCGTCGTCGTCTACGTACTCGTCGTCCTCCACCTCGTCCATTGACTCCTTGAGCTACCAAAGATTGTGTGAATAGGTGCACGTGATAAGGCTGAGAGTGTCGTACCATCTCTAGGAGTTCGTGGCACTCGTTGAGATGCGCCATGACGATCCCTTGGCCCTCCGGAACAGTTCCGTCTATACCAACGAACTTGCCCTCCCGCCGCATCGAATCTATTTGATGCAGAGCAAGCTGATACTAGATAATCCGGATTGATCAATGGAGGCACAACGCAATGGAAGTAATGACGAACAGGATAGAGGTCGCGAGGGCTGAAGGGCCCGCCGTACTTCAGCACTTCGTTGAGGCACTTCTTCACTGTGGAGAGCTTATTCGCCTACGCATCGCACGCGTGAGCGGTGATGATGGTGAGGCAAGGAGAAGAACAAGAACGTACTATTGGCATAAGCTCCTCCGAAACCGGTTCGCTGGAAGACAGAAGCCTATAGATGAGGCCATAACATCGGCGCAGGAGGTACAACAGCACCTGCAGGGACACTCGGTTAGACCCGTCACAAGAAAAAAAAAGCCACGGTGAATGAAACTCACGTATTGACCCTCCGGCCGGTTGCCATCTGCGTCGACGAATTTGCCTTCTACTCGCATCTTGTCGATCTCCTGCAGGCTAAGGCTGTAGTTCCACAGGTCCGTCTCGCGGAGACTCCACCGGTGTGTGAGCACCTGATAACGCCCAGAATCAGTATTGCGTCCGACCTACGAGAGTGCAGGATAATCAAGCTGAGTGACAGGACCGTACCAGCTGCTCCAGTTCCTTCCGGATCTCGCTTAGCCTGTCGTAAATGGGCTTGAGCGAGGACGCGACGTTCTTGGATTCATCCTTTGCGCGGATCTCTTGGACGATGTCGAAGCACTCCTCGAGCAGCGAGGAGCAGATGGCTTGCGACGCTGGAACCATGCCACCTGGTCCAAGGAACTTGCCGTCCACCCGTTTTCTACATAAGAAGAGTCTAAGTGGCGCTCGCGAGGTAGGATGTAGGAGGTTACTCAACGAGTCGATGTTCCGGAGCTCCTCCTGAAGCGGCTTCAGCTCCGCCTTGACGCGAATTGTGTCCTTGTCCTTGTACTCCGAGCCCGAGGGCTTCGGCGTACTTTCGCGCGTCGGCGTCTTCGAATCGGCGTCACGCTCCGGTTCGGGCTCCTTGGTGGCTACGACCTTGCCCTTGTAGTCGTCACCCTTCTCGGCTACGCGCTTAGCCTCGAGTGCCGTTTCTTTGGCGGCGAGTGCAACGAGTTGCCGGCGGATGTTCACGAGCCGTTCGTGTATGGGGATGAGCTCTGGAGAGAGCACGGAGAGTGACTCCTGAAGCTTGCGCAAGAGGTTGTCTAAGGGGAAGGCGGGCATCAGCATCATGGTCGAGGGGGGACTCGGTCAAAGGGTGGAGGACCTGGAAAAGCGGGTACCCTTAGGGTTCAACACGATTATTTACCGGTAACAGTGTGATCGTATGATTACGGTCACACTACAAGAGTAGGAGTTCGCAAGGCAACTGTGAGATCAGAACTCCGGGTGAATGTGAAACGTACGAGGCATGGAATAGGCGAAGTGTCGAAGAGGTGATAGACGGGGCCCCAAACATCATATGACCCGGGCTAGAAGACTCACCGCATTCGTTCAACTGGCGTTCAAGGAGTTTGGTCATCGCTGGTGGGTGCTTTCCGCTCTCCATATCGTTACGAACAATGTTCCTGTAGTAGAAGATGAGTCAACATCAGGCTCCTGGGCGTCAAGTACGTATTCGTTATGCCTGCCCTGCGTGCGCTAGTATGGATGCTACCATAGCCGGCACCCACAAGGGAAGGCAAGACGGATCACGGAAGGGTGCACTGAGCACGAGACTCACCGGAGTTCAGCTAGCCGTCGATGGAAAGGGTCGAGGTCGGACTCGTTGTAGACCCCCGACTCGTCCATATGATCGAGGATTTGCTTGTTACAAACGGTCAGCATCACGAGTCTATCGAAGCGAGGGGAGGGTTGGTGGGCGGTGGGCCAGCATGCCGACCAAAGGCGGGGAAAGGTAATAAAGAAGGAGAGGTCCATGGCGGGCGGGATACTTTACATGGGGCCCCGTTGCGCCAGCGAGGGTTCTTATATGTGCGGGGTGCGCCTAAGCAAATTCTGGCACCTGCCCCCCCATCTCAGCGGCCACAGACATCGGCTCCTCGCCCGTACATCCGAGTGCGCGTAGCCACAGAAGCCGAAGAACGAGCGAGACGCTCCAGACAACAGACATAGCGTTTACGCGGCATGGCTCGCGCGACGCAGATCGTCATGAAATGGTAGTCGGTTGCGCCCGGAATACTTCCGCGTGGGTTTGCATCACCGAATGCGTGACCTGCGCTGACGTGATTGGGGGAACCAAGCCTGTGTTCCTCCAGACCCAGGGCGGCCCACGGTCGCAATCACGGCGACCTTTATCTTATTTCGGCGCGCCCACCGGCGACTCGGAACGAGACAAGATAGCCCAGTGGGGAGGAAACTGCTGTGCGAAGGGCAAAGGGCACGGCGCGTGCGTCGAAGTCTGAGTGCGTAAGCAATGTGAATGTGTGGCACTGGGCTGGCCGAGATTGGGAAGCGGTGATTGAGTGTCACTAGCATCCCGTTGCCGCCGAAAAAATCATTGAACAGAGCGGATAATTAGGTGACTCACCCTCATGCTCGCGATCTGACTATAAGTCGCGGGGCATTCGCGCGTCTTCCCAATAGTCAGGAAAAAGAGAGATAGAAGGTTGAAGACGTCCGCGAGCGTGGTGTCCAGGCGGTTGTTATACGTAGTGTGGTCATCGCGAACTTCGTTCAGGCGAGTGACTGTTAGGAAGCGAAAATACCGCACCAGGTGAGGTAAAGGTATCCATTCGCGTTCCGCAAGGAGTTGGCCGCAAGATTGGCGTAGGAGATTAGCAGTTGAGTTGCACAAGAAGCATAGAGCTAGGCGCACCTTGCTTGACGATTGCCTGGTAAAGCAGGTTCACGTCCGACGGCTTGATGAACTCGCCTCTGTTCTTCTTGAGAGCAGTCAGGCGGTTGCGAATGCTAGCCACAAAATAGTGAGGATCGGAGCGAGTGGGTCCAAGAGAACGCGCGCAATGGCATAACCGTACTTGATCACGGACTCCAAGATAGGCAGCTCTGACCGATGCCGAAACATGAGGAGATCAGCCTGAAAGGGCGGTGGCTGGAGAAAACGGACTGGCGCGCACCTTCCTGAGCGACCGGAGCAGACATGGCTGCAGTGGGGAAGAGTTCTGATGCGTGCTGGAGGGTGCGTGGCGGCGTTCCGGGGCAAATGTCGGCGGATCGACGCAGTGAAGAGGGAGAGGATGGCGGTGGCTCCTCCCAAGTGCAGGCCAAGCTACGCTCCGAGCCCCGAGCCGGGACTAGGAGCCGCGCACGTGAGGGTGCACGCATTTGGCAGGTGCTTTCCACGGCTGATACTTTATCAGTGTTGCTCAAGACAAGCGCGGCGCATCGCCGCACCAGTCTCTCATTCCATCCCCTCCGTCCTACTCTTACATCGCCCGCATCTACAATGGAGAAGATCAAGGAGGTACGTCCCACTTCTTCTCGCATACTGCCCGAGCGCGTGAGCTGACGTGATTGTTTCGATAGCGTCTGCAATCCCTTCGCGCGGAGGTCGACACAGCGGTAGACCGTGCCGAGGCGGCTGAGGCCAAGAACAAGAAGTTCGAGCAGGAGGTCCTCTCGAAGGACCAAGAGATCCAGTCCCTCAATAACAAGGTAAACACTCTTGAGGCGCAGCTCGACAAGGCGGAGGGGAGGGTCATGGAGCTCAAGCAAGCGGAGGCGGATGGGGATGCTAGCAAGACCACTAACGACGCTCTTACTCGGAAGATCCAATTGCTGGAGGAGGAACTGGATGCTGCGGAGAAGAATGCGAAGGAGACCATGGAAAAGTACGTGACCTGTCCTCGCGTACGTCGGCTAACTCTGAACGCTCGTGCACTCGCACTCGCAGGTTGAGGCAGGTGGACGTCAAGGCGGAGCACTTCGAGCGGCAGGTCCAGCGTCTCGAGCAGGAGCGCGACGCATGGGAGAAGAAGTACGAGGTGAGTGTCGCGTTCTATAGCCGGTGCTGCGTCCCCAGTCAATGTCTTAACACGGTACTTCGCCACAGGACGCAGAAGCGAAGTACAAGGCCTCCAAGGCAGAGCTCGACGATCTCGTCGCGAACATGGAAGGCCTCTAATACCATCACGACTTTCAATGTACTATACAGCATCTTTCCTGATGACGGACGACACCTTCAGGCAATCGTTCACGATGTCTCGTTGTGTACGTCATGACGGCAATTACGATCACTTACCTCCCATATTTACTCTACACATCCACCCGTTAGACCATTTTGCATGTGTATAGTGAGCGCAATCAACGGAACTAATCTCGAGGATCGGTGAGATGAAGTTGATAAATCGTACAAGGTCTGCGCTCCCGCAGCCTTTGACCTGCGTAAATACAACATCCGTAGACCTATAGTCCGGATGTCCAGCGGTTTCTCATCAGTTCCCCCCGTCAACAAAGTTCAACGAGATAGAGTTGACGCAGTGTCTCTCGTCGGCTGAAGGTCGGTCAGACAATGCATGTGGACCATAATTGGGCTATATGACGTACTGGGAGTTGGAAAACCTTCCCCCTTGAAGACGTGCCCCAAATGCCCGCCACACGCATTGCAAGTGATCTCGGTGCGGGTCATGCCCAACGAGCGGTCCTCATGGCGGTTTACCGCGCCAGGAATAGCTGCGCGCGCATATCGATGTCAGCATCGCGCGCATCGATTTCAGAGAGACGGGCGCATGCGGCGCAGGGCCCCGGCGCGACGTACCGTCGAAGAAGGCCGGCCAGCCGCAGCCGCTCTTGAACTTGGTGACACTCTTGTAGAGCGGCGTGCCGCAGCCGGCGCAGGCGTACACGCCCTCCTCGTAGTGCTTGTCGTACTTGCCGGTTCCCGCGGGCTCGGTGCCCTTCTCGCGGAGGATGCGGAACTGCAACATTGCACGCGCCGCGCAGATCAGCGACCTCGCGCGGGCGATCTGCGTTTCGATTTGCCTTACCTGCTGCGGCGTGAGGACGGCACGCCACTCGCTCTCGCTCTTGGTCTTGCTGGAGTCGGCCATCGTTGCCGGGCTGGTGTGAAAGAGTCGGTGTCTGAGGTTATATGAGGTACGAGCGACTGTGAAGTGGTCGGAAGCGATCGATGTGTGGGTCGCTGTATGCCCTCGAACGCCGTTCTTAACGTTGGAGACGGCTCTAGAGGCTGTGCGAGACAACAACGTGGCCTTTATGGGGATGGGCGAGAGTGCGGGTGCGAGGTGGGAGAAAAGGAACATAGCATTACAGAGTCTTGCTAATGCGCTTAGATGAGCTGACAACCATGGCCGTCATGACGCAACGGCGGGCTCACGATCGACACGGGATCAGTGTGCCCCCTACGCACAACGGGGTCGTTTACAGGTTCTTCAAGCAAGTTCAGTGAAGCGTAGGGCTCGCCGAACAGGCCCAGCCTGTTGTATGTATGTTATATGTCTGTAGTACACTGATTGATCACGCATTTAATAACCCAGATGGTGACATCAGAGCGATCGAAGCCGGTCCCACGGTCATACCATAGCCACGTGCTGGGAGCCCAAAAGTGTTGGCCCTTGGGCAATGCTATTCACCGCCCGATTTGTAACCATCGTTCACCGATTTGGAAGATGCAGAGATCTTTCCTGTTGGATGTCAAGTCGGTAAAGCCCCGTTTCTCTAGTTGCCGGGGGCAGTAAGTAGCAACTCTCTCAAACGGATGAGGTCGCTCATTCCTGTGTCCGGCGCGACATCAGCACAGCAGTCATCACGTCCAGGTACGTTATGACACACGTAAGAATACAGCAGCGAGAAGTACACACACAGTTTCCACTAAAGCGAAGAACGAATATCGAACAACAGCGCAACGGGCCAGCGTGCAACGCCAGCAACCGCGGGCCCGGGCCAAAAAAAGGCAACGAGTACAGTAAAAGATAGCAAGACCGTGATTGTGGCGCTCATAACGACCATCGCGTGGCCCATCCCCCATCTGCCATCGGGCGCAGGGCCGGCGCACCTCCTCACCTCCCTCCAGCCGATGGGGCCCCGCTCGGGCGCGGATGCGCTTGGAGGGAGGCGGGGCTCGGCTCCGCGCGCGGGCGCGAGCGCGCTGGTGTATCCGGGGAGCCGACGTAGGGGGGGCTCGCGCCGCCGTCGTACGAATACCGCACGCTCGAGATGTCGATGTCGAGCTCCCGGCCAGGAATGGGCGCTCGCGTGGGACCGTAATGGGCCTGCGGCATGCGAGTGATGTCCTCGTACGGTTCTGGGGACTGCACGGAGCCTATCACGAATGCGTTGTTGGCGGTGTAGGGCGTGGCGAGCGCAGAGAGCGGCGCGTCGGGCCGTGGGAGGACGGACTCGTCGTATGAGAGCATGCGGCTGGACTTCTCGACGTCGACGTCGGAGCGGTAGCTGCTCGACGTGTAGCTGCTGCTGGTTGTGTACGTGCTCGCGCGGGTGTCGACCGTCATCTGGTTCCCGAAGAGTCGGCTTACGGAGCGGGGAATGACGCTGTGTATGGGAAGAACGCGTCTGGTGGTGAGGAACAGGGTGACGTTGACAAACCCTGAAGGATGTGCATCAGTGGCTATCGTGTGGGTAGTGCGTGCAAATTGATAGTACCGGAAAGTAAAAAGATGGAGTCACTGAGAGGGTATTTTTAGTATCACAACGGCAGCGTTACAGCGAGCACAAAGGTGCGAAGTGGGAACGAACCTAAAGATGGTGACCGCGAATGGGACTTCGTGGCCGGTCCAATCGGCAAAGCGACAGATGGCGATGGGCAGCAGTAAGATCGTGTATGCAACCTATCGGGTGTCAAGGCAATGAGGACCATGGGAAGTCCAGAGATTACTTCAGTACGAACCGGATATCTACAAGCGTCCACGGTGGTCTACATTAGTCTCTTGTGCATCCCAGAGTACCAAGCAATTAGTCACTCACAGCAGCATGCCTTTCGCGATGTTGATAACGTGTGTATCGACGCTCCTCGGAGCATCAGAGAGGGTGTCCCGACGGAATCGGAATGTTAAACGCCATCCGTGCACCAAGATGTTTCCCCGAAGTCTTAGGAAGACCAAGGTATACATGACGAAGCACAGTCCGGCCGATATAAACATCTGTCAAACAAGTGAATTCGCGCGTGTTTGGTAGAGAACGTGCGCACTCACAATCATATAATCTAGCCTGAGGGAATTGCAAGTTATTGAATGTGAGAACGGCAATTAGGAAATGTTCGACATACGTAATACGTTCTGAAGGATACTCGTCCGAGATCCAGCACCAATATCCGGAAATAGCGTCTATAGAATGAGTTTCAGCACCTGGTGACGAAAGCCTTCAGCAGACTTCGGAGGATGGGCTCACAAAAGGGGCCAGTTTCAGATCTCTGGAGAGCACCCGGGCCGGCGGAAATAATCGCGCCAATGGTTGCCCACCCACCGAGCAGGGCGGAGAGTAATACATAGAAGCGAAGCTTCCATTGCAAGAACAGGATCCAGAATGTGTTCAGAGCGATGATTGTCGACCTGAGGATGATGAGGACACATGTACGGAAGAAGGTTCAAGAGAGCATACCAGTAAGCGGTGCCAACGTCAGAAATGTGTTTCACCACGCCTTGAATGATAAATTCAGCCCCGTCACAACACACTTGGCAGGAATGGACCTAGTACCTTGAACTGTGCAATAGGATTCATACGAAACGGCATGGGCGGTCACCCAACGGATGTTCATGATTGACCCCACAGCTGAAAGAAGACAAGCGTCAAAGAAAATTCGGTGAGGTGAGCGCAGGATTACGAACTCTGAGCTACCTCACACAGTAGGAGGGATATGAAGTACGCAGCCACATGGCTGCGCACAAACAGACTGCGCGACTTTGAATGCCGAGTGTTGAACGCCGACACCTACTCTCATGAGTCTAGCTGCACTTGACAGAACTGTACGCACAAAGTACTCACCGCGATAGCGAGGAGGAGGCCGATGACTGCGCATGCAGAAATGCTCGAGACAATCACGAGGACCTGACGATAGAAAGATCAGAAAGGCACGGAAGTAGTGCTCACGCGACCGGAAGGACCTACCAAAACTCCGTTGGTCTCGCTGCCTGTGTAGGGCATGCTCATGACAAACTGGTGGCCGTCGGGGAGGAGAGTGAGGACGTCGTCGTCTTGAGAACCATTGCCGTAGGAGCTCGCCATACGGCCAACCTGGCGCAGTGCGTGGGGTAGGAGGATTCAGGCCTGCTGTATATATACAGGGCAAAAGAGGTTAGAGGGGCCAAAGAAGGTTCGGGGCCGCCTGCGGCGCGAAAAATGAAGGCGAAGAGATGGAGATGGAAGATGGAGAAGGAGAGAAGGAGGGCGGGCAGCTTGGCGGGGGCTGGCGGGGACGTGGAGGGCGGAGCATATCTTGTGCCACAGCAGCCACGCTATCTCTGAGCGCGGATTTCCGCAGGGACCATCAAACCATCGAGCGTGATACACACCACCGCCTGCCCGCCCGCGCGACAGGTGCGGATAGCAGCCAACCATGGGTAGCCGCCCAGCCGCCCAGCCGCAGTCCGGTGCAACCCTGCACTTGACATCATCCCGCCCACCTGGTTCAGCGGCCAGCCTGGTTGGGCCCGCAGCCGGCAGGCGCCCATTATCCGCTGCGCCCAAAATGGAAGACGTGATCTGGCACGGGCGTCTTGTCCTCGCTTGCCACCAACAACTGTCGCCGCCCCGCCTCAGCTGCAGCCTCCGGTCCGCCCGCGCTGCTCGACGCGCTTCCAATCAGACAAGGTACGGCTCGGTTCTGCGCGCCCGCCACAGATTCCACGTCCGCTCATACTTGGCAACCAGCACGTACACGTCGGTGCCACCGTCCCGCGGCCTCTCCTATTCCTTTCCTCGTGGGGAACAGCCACCATACCACCGCTTCGCATTTAGCCTTCGGCCTCCGATATGGACGCTGTTGAGAAAGCCAATGCCGAGAGACAGAGGCAATGGTGACCACATTCATCGATTGTGACCACCCAACTGGCGTGCTCATCGTTTCATCCTAGGACGAAAGACCAGAAGATCGGTGAAGGTGCCTACGCCGTCGTCTATAGAGGTGCGAAAACGAACAGCCAGTACTAGACCGGAATTTATGCTTACCCTGTGGCTCAGGCAGGCAAATATCCACCGGACGAAAAGTCGCTATCAAGAAAATCAAGGTCGGGCAGTTCAAGGATGGCTTGGACATGTCCGCAATACGCGAAGTCAAGTTCTTGCGCGAGTTGAAACACCAGAACGTCATTGAAGTGCGTCGCTGAAAATTCAACAACACCCGTTGAAGCTTACTGACACTGCCCTCCATAAGCTCCTCGACGTGTTCTCCTCGAAAAAGAACCTAAACCTGGTCCTCGAGTTCCTTGACACCGACTTGGAACTCGTAATCAAAGACCGTTCATTGGTCTTCCTCCCTGCGGACATCAAGAGCTGGATGGCTATGACCTTCCGTGGCCTAGAGTTCTGCCATAGAAATTTTATCCTCCATAGGGTTAGTGGATGCTTTCTTTTGACGCTAGTAACGCCAACCTCACCGGATTGTTCCCCCACCGCCATAGGATCTCAAGCCCAACAACTTGCTCATTGCAGCTGACGGACAGCTCAAAATTGCCGATTTCGGTCTCGCCCGGGACTTTGCGGACCCAGGCTACAAGATGACATGTCAAGTCATCACTCGGTGCGTCCCCGGTTTCCATTCCTCTCCCCCGAGGACACCTTCCGACGTCGGTATCTCACCACCATCCGACGTGTGTCACAGATGGTATCGGCCGCCCGAGCTCTTGTGGGGGTGTAGGTACTACAGCACCGCGGTAGACGTTTGGTCCGTCGGGTGCATCTTTGCCGAGCTGATGCTCCGCACACCCTATCTCCCTGGAGAGACAGACATGGATCAGCTCAAGACTATTTTCCGCGCACTTGGCACTCCGACCGAGGAGGACTGGCCGGTACGTCGCGCCCGCTCTCTCAGTCGCTCTTTCCCCGCTCGGGCGCGCGATGGCGCTGCCTCCCACCGCCGTCTACCTAACCACACGCCGGAGCTGACGCCAGACTTTAGGGTCACACGAAATTACCGGACTACGTTCCGGTCGGGCAGTTCCCCAAGACGCCGCTGCGCGACCTCTTCACCGCAGCGAGCGCAGACTGCCTGAACCTCCTCAACAAGTGTCTAATCTACGACCCGCGCCGCCGCATCTCCGCCAAAGACGTGAGTCTCCCTCTCCCTCTCCCCCCTGCGCCTCCGCAGCCTCCTCCCCCTTCACCCGTCCTCCTCCCTGTCGCACGCCAGCCAGCCCGCCCTAACGACCCGCCCACAGGCCCTCGAGCACCCCTACTTCTTTGCGCTCCCCTACCCCTCGCACCCGTCGAAGCTCCCCAAGCCCGCAAAGAAGGACACGGGCGCGCCGCTCGACGAGGTCGACGGCAACGTCGACCCCGCCCGCGCGAACGGCAACAAGCTCAAGCGCAAGCACTCCGCCGACGAGCTCGCGGGCAGGCCCGTCGCGCGCCGGCTCGACTTCACCAAGTGACCGCCGCCGGCCTAGCCTAGGCGTCGGGACGCCAGGGCGTCCAGGAGGACACTGCGCCCCGCGCCCCGCGGGGTGTGCGGCGCGGGCGATCTGTGCGGGATGTGTGGCGGGGGCGTTCGACACCGATCGTTGCGTCTTGGTCGATCGTGTATATGTGGGTGTGGATCGATCGGACGCGAGGGTGTGGAGGTGCACCCTGCCGGGCCTCTGTGGCGACCCAGCAGGGGTAAAAACGCGGGGCGAGCGAGCGCGGCGCACGCCCCCGGATCTTGTTCTGCAGCAGCTACGGTAGCGGGCGCGAGCGGGTCCGCTCGCGCCGCACGGACTGTATGTACATTGTGCAAGTAGGCAGCTACCGGATGTAAGATTATAAACGGAACCGGGGCCCAAGGGCCGCCCACTGTGACTGACCGACTGGAGATAAAGTGCGATGCGAGAGAACCGGGGCGAATCACGATAATGCGGAACGCGGGACTACACACACAGCGATGTACAGAGATGCAGGGACAGGGACAAATACCGGAGTGTATGCACAGACAGATGAGCAAGACGAATAGGACTAGGGGGGCCAGACACAAGGACGCGGGGGAGGCTCGAGCGCGGTTCACCGCGGGGCTTCGCACACTGTACACTGCGTCGCGCTCGCCGGACTCGTGCACATGCACAGCGAGCAAGTCCATTGATCGCCACCGCCACCAGCCTTGGGGGGCGGCTTTACACCAGCCGCGGCCCAGTTGAAGCCCTGTGTGGGCGCAGCTGGCTTGGGCTTGTCCGCCCGCGGCGACTCGCACGCCACGCACTTGTCCGCGCTCGCCGGGCTTGTGCACATGCAGATTCCGCACGTCCACTTGTCCGCCGCAGGCTTGGGAGGGGGTGCGATGCCCGCCGCGGCCCAGTTGAAGCCCCCGGAGCTCGCAGGCACAGGCGCAGGAGCGGGAGCAGGCGCGGGGGCGGGGGCCTTGGAAAAGTCGAACGTCGGCAGCGCCGTCGCGGGCGCCGCGAGTGCGCTCTGGCGGGCTTTGAGGGTGCTAGGGCCGGCTCCCGGAGAAGACAGGGGGAGTGGGAAGCTGTACTTCGGCAGCTTGTCTTCCGGCATTGTTGCTGCGCTTGCGCGAGGATCGCTAGGCTTCGTCGTCGCAGGAATGGAAGGGGGTGTAAAGGAGGCTGGAGCCGGCGCTGGAGCCGCAGTGGCTTCCTCCTTCTCAACTTGGATGCTGAAGCGAAGCTTTGAAGGGGCTTTCGGCGCAGAAGTCTTCTGCAGTCCGAACCCAGCGCGGGGTAGACTGGGAAGTGTGGAGGTCGGGGATGTGGCCCGCTTCTTGTCGGACTTATTGTCACCAGGCTCGATCACTTCCGAAGGTAGGGTGTACGAAGTTGTTGATCCGGACTTCGTAGAAGAATCAGAGACCATCTCCACATCGTCGATCTCCTCAACGGTCACGGTGAGGGGCCTGTAAGGAGCGGCTGGGGGCGACTTCACCGTGCGTTGTTTCTTTGGTGGAGACGGTTGCCTTTCTTCGTCAGATACCTCTTCCACGACCGTCTTCTTCGTCTCCTTCACCCCATTGACAATCTGCTCAATGCCGTTCAGACGAGTGCTACGCCGTGTCGCACCGATTTCGGGGGGAGACACTGCCCTCTTCTCCTTCTCCGGAGACTCCGCTTCCATAAGTTCGGGGGGAGGCCGAGAGCGCTTGCTTCCCTGCATGATACCTTAATACGGGCCCTGGGGATCGGGTTAGGAGAGTACGTACCTTGGGTACTGTCGCTTCAATGATTGCCTGGAACGTGAGCTCTGGTTCCTTCTTCTGCACTTCCTCCTGTGCCTTTGCCCTGGTAGAGGCTCGTGTCTTACGTGCTGGTTGTTTCTTGGGAGCAGGCTTGATCATCGGGTTTGCCGCCTCGTACGGGTTTGCGAATGCTGGCTTCTTCGGAGGCGTCACCTCCTTGATCAATTCGGTCATGAAGCTGGCAGCGCGCGTAGGCTTTGAGGCTGGCTGAGCGTGGGATGGCTGTTGCGGCGGTGAATCTGCTTGCCAAGCCTGGCGGAGAGGCGAGGGGACAGCGGGTGTAGTGGGCTTGATCCCGTTAGTGCGGATACGAGGTGTGGCGGGGGGCGCTTGCCCATTCGCTCGTCCATTTGCAGTCGATTCTTGACCATTGAGAGCAGCGGGTGCAGATGCAGACGACGATATGGAGGACGCCGTCGAACTAGATGTCGACGTGGCACCCGCACGCTGTGGCGAGGAGGTCGTCGCGTCCTCCCCAACACGTCGCCTCTTGCTATCCATTTTCGGTTTCTCCGTCACAATCTTCATCGTCGTCCGGGGAGCTGTAGACCCAAAGCCCGGCGATTGGAAGCGATTGCGAGGACGAGCGCTGCCCCCTCCCTGCCAACGATAAACGCCCATTGGATTCTTGGCCAGGGTCTTACGAGATCCCTGCGCAGAGTTGGCAGAGGCAGAGGTAGAGCCCGTGGCGAGGTAATTTGGAGCGGGGGTGCTTCCGCGAGTACTTGGGCTCTTGGAGAAACGGAACGGCTCTGGATGCTCGTCTTCATCTGGTGGACGTGTAAGAAGCTAGGTATACCAACATCCAACCGGAACAAAACCTCCTACCTTCGACGCTGCTTTGGAGGAGATGAACCAAGCCGGCGAGTTCGACGTGGTTGAGAGGACGGCCGCCATTCTCTGTCAGGAACTCTTGCACCTTCTGGAGGTTGGCTGAGGAATTCATCTGGGAGTCGTCGCTCTTGGGAGATGTGCGGTGGTTGCCGTTCACAGATGATGAGGGAGGAGACAAAGATGCGGGTGGGGGTGGGGGTGGTGGTTGAACTTGGGTGGATGATGGGTCGATGGGCACGTAGATCGGGTCTCCACTGTAGCCCTGAGGGTGCATCTACCCACGCGGTGGTTGGACAATGAACATGCACTATCGGCAGAAAGATGCTCACTTCTTGGCCTCTAGCCGCTAAACGCGTCGCGGCATCTCCAATAGGTGCGGTCAAGTCTTCCTCTTCGCGTTGCGCTGTGTACCGAAGAGGGTTGAGGTAACTCAGGAAACCGGTAATCGACCAGCCCTATCGAGACACACGAGTTCGTGAGACAAATAGCGCATGGGATGGCCAGGGCAACGCACGGCATTGGCTTTCTTCCCTGTAGGGCGTGAATAAGGGGACGCGTTATTGTTCCGAGTATGTCGCCTGGCGTTAGATGAACGGACAGCGCCGTTACTCATGGTGGTCGTGTGGTCACGGGTCTTCTACCCGCCACACGCGGTGTGCAGAGTGGAGGGGGGCGGGCGGAGAGGAAGGGTGGAGAAGAGAGAAGAGAGGCAAGACGCGATCGGAGGGTGTGCCTCGCTCGCCCTGGCCCCAGAGCCACCCATGCCCCCCACGCCACGCCTGCCCTAAATCGTTCCGGTCACGCCCATCGCCTGCCATTCTCGGCATCCCGGCGCCAAAGCACCAGCACCTCACTTCCACCGTCCTCGTCCTCGTCGCCGCCGCCGTCGTAGACGACAATGCCGAACAAGGTGGTCGAAACACCCTTCCCGCTCATCGACGCGGACCCCCATGCCTCCCGCGTAATCCGCTACATGCGCCCCTCCGACCTCGGGGTTTGGGCCGGCGCGACTGCCGGCTTCCCGACCCTCTTGTTCTTGTGGGGTGCGTGTCTCACATTCGCCATGGCTTCAAGCAGCTCTAAAGGTGGCATGGAATGGTAGACAAGTGGGACCCTTCGAGCCTCAAGATTAGGTCTCAGCTCCGCCTCGGCGGCGTTCTCGGATTTGTTGGTGGATTCCTTATGGCCTACCAAAGGTCAAGCTGTGAGTTATCCACGTTTGTGCCAGATGAAAACGCTACTCATGTTACACTGGGGAATAAGTCCGGTTCTGGGGCTGGTCCGAGAACAAGCGGGAGGAGGCGAAGGACCTTGCGGAGCTTTCAGATCGTGCCAAGCGCGGTCTTCCCCTCTACGGCGAGTCTGACCAGCCTGAGTGGATTCAGGGAGCGGCATACCGCAACTCTGCGTTCTCTCAACTCAAATTCCGTATGTCCGCTCTACATAGCCTTAACTTCTGTCTCACTCATACCTCTCCTTCAGACCTGTTCCCCATGTAAGTCCATCCGCTCCGAGGCTTCGATGATACGTTCTGACATAATACAGGGTCAACCTGGTCAACCACCAGCACCATGGAACAGACCCGGAGAAGTACAAGCCGAAGGAGGAGTCCTCGTAGATTCTGTACGCATGTGGTCTTAGTTCTCCTTCTTACTTTCTACACCGGAGACCATACGGGCGTGCACCAGCGTGAAACAGACCCGCTCTGCGCGGGTAACATGCATCAATACAGCTAAGTACGATTCCGCTTTCTTCTACGACTACCCTCTTCCTGCGTTGCCCCTTCCATGGTAGCATCGTCATCCTGCCCCTTCCGCTGCTCCTTCTCCTTCCCCTCCGCAACTAGTCGCTGGACAACCGACTCCCACATGGTGTCGTTGATACCTTTTGCCTTCCCGAGTTGCTCCTTCAAACGAGCAACCTCACTCTCTAGCTCCGTCACACGTGACTGCAGTGAAGCTCCATTAGCCTCGGCGCCCACTGTTGATGGCTTCACGAAGAATGTGTGGTCCTTGATGAGCTCTGCCTTCGAGTACGAGAAGAACGCGCTTGTCGTCGTCTACCGGAATATGTGAGATTCGAAATGTTGGCACGGAATGGAAAACATACTTCTGTCTGCGGTAACACCAAAGACACATCATGGGCCTCTCGAGTTTTCGCGTCTCGAATACGTTGGAATGGTACAACAGGGCGCACAGGAATGCTTTCTTTGTTTTCGGTTGCGCCGCCCGCGCTGAGGCTCAGGTTGATGTGGCCAACGAGGTCAGGAGGGCGGAGCATAGTCGATAGATAGGTGATGCACATCCCCTTGTGGGTAGAGAGGGTCCGAAGGAGCTGGTGTGATGCAACATCGTAAACGTGAATGAGGCCGGTCAAGGTGCCGGCGAGGAGCATCGACGAGGTCAACGACATCGTCAATGTCGACACGGGCTCTCTGCAGGAGCGAACATGATCAGCTCGGGATGAATGGGAAGTGCGTATATGAGCCTACCCGACAGATATGAGACGCTTCTTCGAAGTACCAGAGTCTGGCTCATTCATTCGTATGACATCGCTGACGCCCGCTCCACCGACGGCCTCCATCGCAGCCCGACTAAATTTGTCCTCTCGTTGGCGGAAGAGGTTTACTTGGTGTATTGAACCGTCTTGCGATGCCGCGAAGAATAGGCGTTCTGTGGGGTCCCATGCCACGCAGTTGATGGGATGGGGGAAGTGGAACGTCGTAAGGAGTGATTTTGAGGACGGATCCCACAACTGTACACATGTGAGCGGTCGGAGTAGGGCACGGGACGAGGTCAGGATACCTTTACTGTGTGGTCTACCGAGGCGGTGAGAACACGGCAAGACGGAAATGACCCTATCCCACAGATGATATCCGTGACTGGAAGGGTGTGATCTGTAAAACTGCAGTATGGGGTGGGCAGCTCGTTTTGCAAGCCGTCATCGAGGAGTCTGAAGGAGGATAATGTCAAGGAGAGTTTATCTGAAAGAAGACGGCCTACTCACTTGGCTATTGACCAGACACTGACACCGGAATCTTCGCTTCCGGCGAATAAGGCCGCTGCGTCTTGGGAGAAGCGTAGAATGTTGATCTGACGGTAGTGCGCATCCCAGGAGTTGTACATGATTCCAGAAGCTATCTACTACATTAGAGGCGAAAGTCATTTCAGGCGTTATAGCAAGATGGAAGATGAATACGCGCCTCCCATAAGAATATTCGCCCCTGTGCCGTTGCCCCAGCACAATATCTTCCCTTCGGGTCTGTCGCGAGGGCTGTGATTTTCTCGGGCAGCACTATTTTCAAAGCCAGTTGGTCCTGAAAAAGGTGCTATGTTCACGCCCGCCCCCGCAGTATAGCAAATAATACAAACGCACCTTTTGGAAGTTGTATACATTCAGGATAGATTTATCCTGCTGTGCTGCGAGCATGAACCCTCCATGACCGTCTCTTGATTCAACAACAGTCGTGCAATGTACGCCGGAGGACGTCTGTTTCCACGTAGCAAGAGAAGTTGAGTTCTGGAGGTCGTGAAGAGATAGCGAGCCTGGTCCAGACCCCGAGGCAGATGGCGCGGTTGCGCATAGAATGGACTCGTGGAGATGCATGGCGGTGAAGTCGCCTGTGGAGTGGTAGACAGACTTGCGCTCAGACGACAGGCAGCAGGGCAATGATACGCGGATGAGAGGGGAGTTTCGGTCGCCAGAAGACGGAACACACTGACGCAGGCAAGCAAGAGCGGCCCTTGGAAAGAGAATGCGCGCCTACTGAAAATGCGAAGCCACGTGCGGTACGTCCGAGGAGCGTGGCTGTGCCTCCTCCATGGGCGGCACAGGCCGGCACGCGGAGACATCATGGCTCCCGCGGGCCGTCGTGCACGAGCCCGACTATGGCTGGACGACCCGGGCGAGAGTTCGAGGACTTTCGTGATATTCTCGACCATGGCTGCCGCCGGTCCTGCAGGGCGTGGTCTCCGCGCTTACACCACCACAATATCCAGATAATCCTATCCTAGTCTCTCCGTCTACATCTCTACCGGCTTCCGGGTTGCTCTCTCACAACAACGCCATGGCTTCCAACCTCTACGAGACACTCGGTCTCAAGAAAGATGCGACCCCGGAGGAAGGTACATCCCATCCCTTACACAGTATGCATTCCTTGTTGCTAACACCGGAGCAAAGTGCGGAAGGCTTACAGGAGACTGGCCCTTCAAACGCACCCCGACCGGTTGCCTCAAAACGTGAGCACGGCCGACAAAAAGGCAGCGGAGGAACAGTTTAGGCTCGTCAACAACGCGTACGAGGTGCTGAATGACGAGGAGAACAGGAAGGTGTGTGCTCATCCTCTACATGCATGGTGTAGATTCGCCAATCATGCTATGCTAGCTCTACGACAAGCATGGCGTGTGGCCGCCTCCCGCTGAGCAACCTGCAGCGGACTTCGGGCGTGCCGGTGGCTCGTTTGCTCACAATCCTTTCGAGAACGATCCCTTCTTCAGAGCCCATTTCGGTCGCTCCCGTCATCCATTCGGTTTCACCGACCCATTCGAGCTCTTCAATTCTCTCTTCGGCGACATTCATGCAGCTTTCGACAACGACCCGTTCTTCGCAGGTACGCCTTTCACGAGGTCGCCCTTCGACGCCCCGTTTTTCTCCCGCCCCACGCGCATGGGCGACCCCTTTGGTGGGTCCCCGTTCGGCCCCATGGGTGACCCCTTCGCTGGGTTCCCGTTCGGCCCCACGGGCGACCCCTTCAGCAGCTCCATGTTCAGACAGCCGCCATTTGCCGGAATGCTTGGGGGTCCGTCGTTCCCGCCAATGGGGAACATGCCGTCTGGGTCTGCCAGGGTTTACAGCTCCTCCTCCACGGAGGCCATGGGCAGCGACGGGCGGTGGGTATCGCGCAGCCAGATGACTCGTACCATCAACGGCCGTACCGAAGTTGTTACCACCCGCCGGGATGCAGAAGTACGCTTTCATATCCGGTCCTAAATGATACCACCACGCTGATGTCAACATGTTCCAGGGAAATGAGCACGTTACGTATTCCACCCCGGAGGGCGAACGCTACACTATCAACGGAGTTGAGCAGCCTCGCGGCTCCGTAGACGCTCCAGGTCGTCGTGATGGCGGACCGCCCAGGCAGCCACCCCCTGCGATTACAGACAGACCTCACGCCTCCACAGGCAACAGTATCCCACCACCGCAGGCGGACGCGCTACAGCCTTACGGTGCCCCCGCTGCGCAAGGTATGTAAGCAGTACTGGCGAGACTCGCACGAAACTCGTCCAGCTTTAGTTTCTTACGCGGACATCACAGGGCCGTCCCACAGCCGTGCATACAACCAGCCACCCTTGGCACAAGCTCCCCCAGTCATCCCCCCTCCCCCCCACACGCACCCCGAGCGGCGCTCATCACATCACGGTCGCCGCGAGGGTGGCCCCGCAGCCCCTGTGGATCCCCGTAGAAGCCACACGCTGCCGACGTCAGCCCGTACGTTCTCTCCTACACCGACCCCCCGCCTTACAGCCCCATCCCCCTAACTTTGCTCGTGTAGACGTCCCGGCGGAGCGAGATCGGCGGCACAGCAGCCACGTCCCCGGCCCCGCACCTCCTGGGCCCCCGGCCCCGACCCCGGCTGTAGGGTTCGCCCCCTCTGGCCGCGCGCACGCCGCCCCGCCGCCGCAGCCGCCGCCGGCCTCCCCGATCCGCCGAGACTATGCGTACGAGCGGCGGGAGCGTGACCGCGACCGCGACGGGAGGCTGCGGCGCCAGCACGACCGCCGTCGCTCGACGCCTGGGGGCGACACGCGCGAGCGGGCTCCGCCCGCGGGCGAGGACCAGCAGCAACAGCCGCCGCAGAAGCAGCACGGCTGGCGCGGATGGTGAGCGTCGTCGGTCCGGCCTCCCAGGTGCCGTCTCACATCGGCGTGGTGGCGGGCGAGAGCTGACCGGGCCTTGGTTGTATATGCAGGTTGAACCACGTCATGCACCCGTCCCGGCAGTCGTGAGCGTGTGCCGGAGCGGTCATTTCTTTCTGATGTCAGTTCGTACAGTATATTGTTTGGCCTGGGCCTTTGCTGTGTCCCCTGCTTCTCCGTTCTCCTCGTGCGTTTCGTCTCCCGTAATCTCAGCCTTTGGCGCCCTATTGTCTGCTCTATCTGTATTGTGGTTGCGGAATATCTTGTGCTTTGTGTATTCCATATACGCTCTATCACCCGTCTTAGTTTTCCACACACCACCCATGCTTTACGTAGCTTTGAATAGTATCCTCCACTATGTACGCGTTCGATACAGAGACGCTGACGCCGCAGCCGTTCCAACTGCGAGCCCGGAACGAAAGGAAATGGTGAAGTCATCAGAGAAGCTGTAAATATATATACTACTTGTACAGTACCTAGCAGTAACGTGCGCGATCGATGCGATGCTCAAAGCAGCGAGCGAAGAGGCTCAGATAGGGAGGAGAGAGGGGAACAGATGGAATCCAGGGAGTGGCGGTAACACGATTCTGTGTACGGTGGGACGAACGAGGGGGTGCAAATATACACGGAACGAAGCGAGGGTTTGGGCACTCGATGAATAGGGACATTAGCGGGCCTATGTGGTTGGGGGCGGGGGGACGGGTGAGGTGATATGAAACCAAATATGTTAAGGAGCGGCTTGGTCGGCGATGCGGGAATGCAGAATGCGAAAGGGACGGACGGGATCAGACCGGGAAGGGGTGGTCTAAGGAAGGAAATGATGCAAAGATGCAGGTCGTGAGAGGTCGTGACGGAGCGGAACGAGAGCCGGAGAGTGAGAGAAGGAGCGTCCGGGACGGCGAGGTGAATGTGAAGCGGCGAAGCTCTGCCTCAGATGACCGCCGTTGTTCGTGTCTGTATAGGCGGGAATGCCGACGACATAGGCGATACCTGTGCTTGCTGGCTAGAAAGGTCTCCTGCACGGTACGAAGCATCTTGATCGCCGGGGTTCAGGTTGGGTGCTGTGCTTGCGCTTGGTGTGGCGGGTGTCCCAGAAGACGACGGGACCTTGCCGATGAACCACGATGGTACCCATCCACGGTCTCCCGACTCCTCCTTGACGGCCTGGGAGACAAATTTTAGTTTCTTTCATAGGATAGATAGAGAGCAGCACTCACGTATGACCAATGGTTATATCGCTTGAACACCCTTAGACAATCATCCTTCAACAAATCCAGCTCTTCATCTCCCTTCTTCTTGTAGTCCATCAATGCAATCCCGGGGAAGCTCGTGGACAAGATGCTGAGAGGTAGGATGGGTGTTGTCCCTGGTGGTGTCAACGGTGGCGACGCGGTGACACCTCCCCGTGCCGTCGCCTCGGCGATAGCAGAGGCAACGGGCACCTTGGTCTCGAGCAAACATCCTGCGGGGACCCAGCCTTGCCTGGAAGGGTCTTGTTCTACTTGCCCGCTACCCGCGGGGTCGCGTTGGACGACCCACCATCCCCTTGCTCTCGAGACGATGATGAAGGTGTCGCCACTGTATACTGTCAGCACGACGCCTATGACAGCAGATAAAGATACGTACACAACAACGTCGAATTCGTCTTCTTGCTCTGCCATGTACGGATAGATTGCAACCGCGTACGACACTTCTGTTGCCGGAGGCATTTCCCGGAGCACAGGTGGAGGCACACTCTTTTCGTCTAGAGCTCCTGAGCTTTCCTCGCTCTGCTCCTTCGACGTGTCCATCCTCGGGTCCCCCTGTTTCTCCACCAAGGGCGACATTAGCCCTGGCCACCCTGACTGGCCATCCGGGATGCCTGTGAGAAGACCTGGTGTTGGGTTTGGCAGTTGGCTATTCACTTGGAGCTTGGGTGGTCGGTTACGATCCTGACCAGGTGAGAGCGTGGCGCCGTGGGTAGCCCCCGGAGTAGGTGTCGACTTGGCAGAGCCACCCTCCGTCGCAGAAGCTTTGCGGGCAGCCTGTTTCTGCTGCGCGACAGCGATGGGCGACCGGATGTCTTTGATGTGCTTCAGCATGAAGACGGGGTTCTTCTTGGCGTCTTTGAGCTTCTGGAAAAGGAGGAGTGGCTTCTCATCATAGCTCAAGCAGCGCTCGATGCGGTTCCCTGGGAGAGATGTAACATGAATACAGGACACAATGGCGAAGACGGCGCGTATCCCCCATTGTCGGACTACAATGAGCATTACACGATGATCACTGGCATGCTAATGCGAATGACCACCGCGTAACTAGGGTGTAAGAGTATGTGGCTCAGGGAAGCTCCAGTGTACGCGCACAAGGTGCATCTGCGAGCAAACCACACGACACCAGAAGGCCATGAAAGCAAAAGGGAAGATAGATGCTCCCAGTTGACAGAGAGTTGATATAGACCGGGGGGGGGGACATCCGAGAGGCAAGTTTGGACGGGGATGAAACATAGGGATGTGTGTCGCGAAACCCAAATGACGCACCTGGAGCACCGTAACAGATGAACATAGCATAGTTCTGCCAGTCGTCGTTGTTGATCTTGTACTTCTTGAGCGCGGCGGGAAGGACCTTCCATGCCGGATCGTCGAGACTGACTTTGAAACTCTTGAGATTGTCCTGGCTGTCTTGACGCTGAGGTCGAGGAGGAGCAGGGTTCGCGACCAGGTTGTTAGTGCTGGCGTACGATGTGTGCGCACTCGTTGAAGCCTGGCTGCCTAGAAGGCTTGACTTCTCCGTGTAGGTGGGAGCCACCCTGGGAGGGTTTGGATGGACATCGTGTTCCATTCGTTGTGGTGACGGTTGGGGGGACTCGACTTCGGGAGTCACCTTGGTGGGCGACTTGGAAGGTTTGACGAACGAGGCCCATTTGAACGAATGCGAACGCACAGGACTCTCTGCCTCCGCCTGCGGACAGCATTAAATTGATGAATATTGAGAAATCATCCAACCTTACCGCCTGTGATCTCGAAGCCGGATTGCGAATGTGGTGTAAGTCCTCCAGACAACTCCCAAGGGCATCAGTCAGTCTCCTGTTGTCGTCCTCCAAAACACGAAGCCGGTCGCCTAGCATCGACATGAGCAACTGGCGAATTGGGATAAGGCGGGACGCATACTTTGATCCTTGAGGAGGTCATAGAGTTTCTCGACGCTGATGTGTTCTTGGCGATCCTCAACCTCGGCTGACGGGACATGTTAGAACAAGGAGGGGAGGGACGCGGAAAGACGCACATGGGGGAACGTAATCGTCGCGTTTAATAGGGATGTTCTGGGCAAGTTTGACGTTGTAAACGGCCTTCAAAATCGCGAGTCGCTGGCCGATAGTTGCAATACCGATCTCCTTAAGACTGTCTTGGTCCAGAAGGACGAGCACGTCGCCGGTGAGGTTGTGCTCTGGGAACGGGTTCGGTGGGGGAAACGGGGGAGCGGGACGGGGAACGAACCTTTGACCTGGTGCTCGTACTGCGGATAGCCGAGGGTGGTAAGCCATGACTGGACCTCGTTGAGGTCCCATTCGAGGATGTTTGGTCTGTGCTCAATGGACTGCGCGTCCATGGCGGAAAGGAGTGGGAGAGGGGAGCCGGCGGAGAGCCAGTGCAGGATGAGGAACAGAGTCTGAGTTCGCAAAGGCGGCGACCCAGCTCAGGCAAAGCCGAAACAGACGCCGACACAGGCGCCGCGAGGGTCGCTCTTGGCGCCTCGCCTCGCCTCTCCCAGGGCTGTCCAGGGACCTCGCCCTGACCCTGCGGGGCCTCCGGACACCACTCCTGACGCCCGCGGCGCGCTCTCCGTCCGCCGGGGAGCGGTACGCGGCGTGAACCCGTCCAGGGTCCGAGTCTGAGCCTGTCCCACCTCCCTCGTCTCCCTGCACGACCTCCCCTGCTCCTCGCCTCGCCGCGGAGCCTCATGACCGACGACCCCTTACGCACATGGACGATCTATACCAAAATGCCTGGAGTGAATCTGCAGAATCCAGCCACGCCCCATTCAGCACCGATCCGCCCCCATCATGGTCGACCCCGACAAAGCTCGCTAGTACATATGGCGAGGAGGCCGACTTAGCCGCCCCTTCATGGTCTACTGGCTCCGGGATCCGCTGGGACGAACCGTCCAGTCCGGGCTTTTCTTGGGCCCAAACAGACCAGGACGCCGGCTGGGGCTCAAGCACGTACGAGGGAATTAACCTCGGAAAGCACTCTCTGGATTCTGAGGAGACCCCAAATGCACATGACATACCGGAGGTGGACGACCAACAAACTACTGATGACCTCGAACCTGCTCCCACCAGCACAGGGACGGTGACTCGTACTCCGTCTCCAAAGTTTGAACCCCTTCCCTCATCTCCGCCCCCATCCGCCGCCCCCCTGTCTCCACCTGCACACCCCGTCCTCACGCATGAGTACGAGGTTGAGGTGAATCCGGTGGGTAACGCGCCTGGCAGTCCCGATGCGTTCGGTAGCTTCGAATCTGGATTACCAGAGGATATCGAACATTCACCTGGCTTTGCCGTGGGCGACACGGAAACAGATCCTTGGGGCTCCGCCTGGGCTGATTCCAAATCTCAGGAAGTAGAAGAGGAACCTGTCGATGAGTGGGAAAGGGCGCGGCAAGAGAAAGCCAAGCAGGACAAGAAAGTGGTACGTTGCACTTCATGGAATCGTGGGACGTCGTTGGCTAACATACTACAGCCTCCAGAACTGCTGGCTAGTATTCTGAGCCAAAGCGAGGAGGTTTCTGCAGAAATATGCCCAGCACCCAAGGAGAGTGAACCGCTTCCTGAGAAAGACGCGTGGCTCAACGACCGGCGCAGTGGCATGGAAAGCGTCCCGGGCCTGTGAGTGCGCTGTGCAGCTAGAATTATGTCAGGCTGAATTCATGTAATGTTATTCCACGCTATCAATAGGAATGCCCTTTTGGAGTCTTATCTACCGCCTCTCACACTGCAACCACCCGTACGGTTCTCTCAAGCCCTCGTGGCGAAGAAGATGGCTTCCACCGTCAAACTAACCAAGAACCTGCCCCTCACCAGAAGAAGTCCGATGTCACATTACCTCTCCGCGAAGGGATCAACCGCATGGGAGATCTCGGTGAAGGAACGTAAAGAGGTGGTTGAAGACGATGTTCCGGTGGGCTGGCGTATCGTGGAGAAAGCACCGACGACTCCTACAGGCGACGCGAGCAAGGACAAGAAGTCCGGAGGATTGTTCTCTTTCTGGGGTCGTCGTCAGTCCCAAGCCCCGACAGGGCCGAATACGACCCCTGAAGGTACTCGCCGTTCAACGTCTGTGGACAAACCAAAGAGCCCTGTAGTGACTGAAGTTAAAGCGGAGTCGAGACGCCCTAGCCAGGACAGCGTCCGGTCATCTATGGCCGGGAGCCGAACGGGAGCCTCATCTCCTGCCATCGAATCTGTAACGTCACCGGGCACGCGGGCCACACCGACCACTGCCACACCTCCAGCCTCCTTGTACGCCTCGACACCCGACCCTCTAGCGACCCACTCGGACACACCCCCCGCACCGTCTGCCGTCTCTCGCTTTCTTAACCGATTCTCGCGACGCGGCAGCGTCGGTGGGAGTGCTCACAGCTCCCTTGCACTGTCAACCGATGACCTCGAGTTTCTATCCGACATCGTGCCCAGCGCAAGCGACGACGTGGAGGATGATTCTGCAGATGCACTAGAGAAGTTCGTCAACGCGAAGAAGGAGCCTGCTGTCCCTGCGCTACCACCTCCATTGGCACCTCCTCCATTAGCTCCTCCGTTGGCGCCGCCTCTCCGGCCTTTCAGTGCCGCCAGTCGATCATCAACCGGTTCCGGCGCGAAAGCCACCTCTCCCACCGGGGTTATAAATGACCTCGATAGTCTCTTTGGGTCGTTTGACTCGGGGAGTACGCCGTCGGCGGGCAACGTTGCCCGGCCAGCGTTCCCCGTGTTGGCACCCCCTATGGTCCCGTCACGACCAATCACACCCGCGAGCACGCCGGGAGCGGGCCCCTCAAATGCGCCTGTGACAACCGCTCTTGGTCATTTATCGTCATCCCGCCCACCGTCCCGCGCGCAGATATCACCCCCGCCCCTGGCAGGTCTCGTTTTGCAGCCACCTCCCTCCTTCAAGGCGATTGCACCTTCAGTCATGGCCAATAAGGCAACGAGGCCCAAACTCTCGTTTCCTCTCCCCCCTGCGTCGATGCCGAAGGAGGAGGGGCCGTTATCTGGCTCTTCCACGGCTTCCACGTCATATGAGACCGCGGGAGAGGCCTCCCCTAGTTCCCCGACATCATCACTTCCTCTTGGCCAGCTATACCCACACCTTGTCACAAGGCCGACAAGTCCGCCGCAAGCATCAGGACAAGCCCTTATGGCGGGAAGCGGGCTCCCAGCTTCATTTGGGCTGGAGACACCTCTCGCCAGCGCATTTCCGACAACCTCCAATTCGACCCTTCTCCGCCCTCCCACGCATCCGCAGTCTGCTGTTTCTCCCACTGCGGTGCCTCTATCTTCAAACCTATTCGATGATGACGACTTTTCCGATTTCCAGTCGCCAGTTGAACGGAAGCCGCAGATTTCTCCCCCCGCCCCACCACCGATAGAGAAGTCACCTCGCATCCTCAAGAATGCATCTTCGAGCCTACCATTTGCGGGCGTTACTGCACCATTGCCACCCGCCTCTTCCCTCACCCTTCCGCCTCCCCATGCGGTCAGTCGAGCGTCTATCATAGCCCAGCCAGCGTTTTCGGCATTCGACAGCGACGATTTTGCGGACTTCCAGGACTCGCCTATAGCGGCGTCCGCCACCGTGAATCAATCTTCGAGCTCGTCGTTGTTTGCTACTAGCACGTCGGACAAGGCACTGCTCACTCCTCAGAATTCGTCCGGATTTGGCGGGCTCGATGACTTCTTCGGCGGTAGGCCGACTCTCGCGACCCCATCGCCGCCACGCGTGCCTGCAAAGCCCGCGGCGCCGTCAATGCGGGCTGAGCCCCCCGCACTGGCTCCCCCACCGCTTCGCCCGCCCCCGTCACAGTCCCCAGCCCCCCGCGCGCAGCCGTCGAAGCTCCCACCTCCTCCGGCGCAAACGCACGCGCCCGCGCCGATGGCTTCGACGTCGACGTCGATGCCGTCCCTCCCGTCATCGTCCTCGACTTCTAGCGCATCCTCGGCTTCGCTCCTCGCGAAGCGCCGCAAGTCGCACGCGGCGGAGCACCTGCACACGCTCAACCTCATGGAGCGCGCCGCCGCGCGCTCGGGCAAGCAGTGGCCCGCGCCGCCGTCCCCGCTCCCCGCCGCGATACCTGGGCCCGACGGCGGGTTCGGGCTGGGGTCGGGGCTGCACGTGCCCCCCGCGAGCGGATGGAACTTCATGGACGACGTGGAGGAAGAGGAGGGGCCTTCGCCCGTCGTGGTGAACTCCGCCGCGCCGCTCGCGCCGTCGTTCTCGTCCCCTGCCATGATGCCGCCACAGGCGCGGCCGGGCGGCGGGCTGGGCGGAGGCGGCGGACTTGGAGTGGTGATAGGGGCTACGGGTGGTTTGGGTGGCGTGGCGAAGGCGGCGGGGAAGGTCGAGGCGGACGCGTCGAGCTCGCTTTTGCAGGGTTGGGGCGATCTGTCTCCGCAGACAAGCACGCCCGTTACGTCCAGTCTGTTTGCGACGCCAGCTAAGCCTGCCAATGGAATGAAAGGGGGCGGCCTTTCGGCGCAAGATCTGTCATTCTTTGAGGGGCTGTAGGGCACTAGCACGTCAGTCTACATGTTGGTATGCTATTTCGCATGTAATTTATGAACGTCCGTCGGAAACTTATTTTTGCACGATTCGTGAGCCAAGTAACGAAGGTATCATGGTCTTCCGCTACGCGACAAGATGTATGGCAAGGTACACGAACGAATTCTAAACTATAACTCAGAGGCTGGATGCACAACAGCAGTACTAAACAGAGCACGATAACAAGAGCATGTACAAGGAAAGCACAACGAAAGCAATCATTACGAGATAACAGTAGCAACGACTATAACCTGTGGATGGGAACCATATCTGGCTCCACTCCAGCAATCTTTTAAAGGGTCTTGCGACCGCGGCCGCGACCGCTCTTCCTCGCGGACCCACTTGAAGATGACTGCCGCTTCGTCTTGCGGGAATACTCAGGGCCCATGTCCTGGAATGCAAGAGTCCGCGTCTGAATGTCCCCCACCACTGAATCCCACTGCTTTATGACGAGAGGGGCGCCTTGAGCGAGGACACTGCGTCTCTCCCAAGTGTCGTCGGAAGGTCCGTATCCAACCCAACGGACAAGGTACGAAGGGTCGTTGACGGCGGTTGTACCGGCGGACTTCTTCTCCGCGACGATGTGCGAGACCTCGTAGAGCGCTTCGCCGTTGACGACATCAGGGGGTGGGTACGTGAATGTATGCTGGCGGCGGCTTTCGGGGTCGAGCCAGTGGGCGGGCACGGCGGCGGTGATAGGCCCTTCTCGGGGGACGAACGCGCGCTTCGCGACCTGCTGGCGGCGACCCTGGATGGACGGGTGCGCTGCGCGGGAGTACTTCTCGCACTCGCAGAGCGCGTGCTCGATGTCGACCATGGACAGCCCGCGGGTCGCGGCGGCGCAGAGGCGCGGGATGCGCCCTGGGGGCGTCGCGAGGCGCTTGAAGTGGGCGTGCTGCGTGCGGTGGAGGTACCGCAGCGCGTCGAGCTCGCGTCCGCGCACGCCGGGGCCGAACATCTTGCGGAGGCACTCGAGCGAGCCGGGCCCGAGCGCGACCCAGTCGTCCTCGGAGTAGTTGAAGTGCGCGGTCATGTTGAGATCCAGAAGCAGCCTGGGCGAGCGGCGGGAGGACGGAGCATTATGAGAATCGCCGTGATGGAAGCTCGACTGATGTGGAAAGGGGATTAACGTACTGAAGGGCCGTGAAGTCACCCATCCCGGGGAACAAACAGATTCTCCCATGGGCGTCCCGCAGGTGCTCCAGGGTCTGCAGCTGCTTGGGCAGGTGGGCCTCCATCATCATCTCGATAAGGCGCAGGTGGTTGGACGCGTTCGCCTGCGCGCCCAGCTTCGGCGAAGGGATGATGTATGCATGGCCGTAGAGTGCGTGTCCGCTCCTTTGCCGTTCGAGGAGCACCTCTTCGTATGCTGGAATGTCGAAGTCGCGCCATGTGAGCTCACCGAAGTGCTCCTCGAGTAGCTCCCATGTTTCCTCTTTGTTGAACGAGCGAAAGAGCATGAGCCGGAAGCACTGCTCTTCGAGGCTTTGGTCTCCGCAGGCGATGACGTTCTGCAGGATATACTGGGTGACGCGGTCGAAAACGCGAAAGACATTGGTGAATGGATAGTTGGCTAGAATTGGGTCTGCTGTCCATGGAGCAGCACCGCCGGCAAGGCGGCGCTCGTGTATGGCATGACGTTCCGTCACGAACTTGAAGAAGGTGTCCAGAATAGGGGTGGGATGCAGCTGCATGTCTCCGATGGCGACAGTCTTTGGTGCAGGCCTTGTCTTCTTTCCTGAGGGGCCGGCTTTGATAGCGCTGGCGGGTGGTCGACTACGCGCGCGCGCGTCGTTTGAGGGGTTCTTACGAGTGCGGGTCATCGAATGAGAGGAAGGCGGGGTTGGGGAGGGTGATGAACGCGTCGGAAAGACGTCCAGAAGGGAGAGAGAAAATGAGGGGGCAAGTGGCGGGCTCGGACGCGGGGGGTATCGAGGAGGGCCAGCGTCTGCCAGACCTGGAACGCGGTACGCTTTGCCATTCGTGATCTCGCTAGAACGGTGAAAACGGTGGGCCGGGCTGTACGTCAGTGGTGATACACCTGAGGCGCGGGCCCTGCCAAATGCGCATCGTGAGAGGAACCATGGGCAAAGTTCGAGCGAATGCATTACTTCCCTTTCGTCCTCTTATACACAAGCAAATGGCGCCCTCGGAGGTCGCGCCGGCATCCGTAGAAGTTCGCAAATTACCGAGCAAGTGCTGCACAAGGTGCACTGAACAATCAGCCATACTATATGTGCATTGGGCATCTGGCCGGCCAGGTGCCTAATGCACACATGGTACAGTTGTTCATCCAGTGCATGGTGCAAGAGGCACAATGGCCCATCTTGAGCTTAGGGGTCTAGGCAAAGACACTGAGCAGGAACTGCCAGGCTGAAGTAGGAGCATACCCACTGGTCACTCGACACACTGCCAGTGCTATCCTCAATGCCTGATCCATAGCTGGTGCACACAGAACAGGCTTCTGACAGCAGGTATGGTAGAAAGAGCTGATATGCCCTTGAGAGATGTTGGGGGAAGATGAGGGTGTTGCTCAAGATTCAATAGGGGCTCAGTGACATCTGCTGCGACGCCATGCTGCATTCCGTCGCACGGAAGCCGTCACAGAGCATTGAGGTCACCCTCGTGCTGCAGTGACTGCGGCAGGGTGACAAGTCCACCAATGTAATTCTGCATGTTGGTAAGGACTATGTTGCATTGTATACCATCTACCTTAGGGAATTTATATTTGCTGCTGCAAAGAATAACATGTGATAGGTGCTGCAGCAGTTACTGGTCAACATTCACTGTCTGCTGCGGTGGTCTCGGCATCGAAGGTGGGCAGGTTCGACGCGTCTAAATGACGCGTAGGCGCCAGGTGCATCAGAACGCGCCCCACGTGACCGTCTGGCAATCGAACATGGCCTCGCGGTCAGCACACGATGCTGACACGCTGCTCTCGCGCTACCTTCACCCCCTCTCATCACATCTCCACCAGACTGGACACCCCATAGCGTTCTTGGGCCATATGGCCACAATACAAAATCTGTATGATATCCTAGGCGTCCCGCAGAGGGCCTCCAATGAAGATGGTGCGTAACCCTCGATCTATTTGGCGTCACCATTTTTCGAACAAGACCATTCGGTTCGTCAGTGAGGAAGGCATATAAGATTAAGGCACTCGAAACACACCCAGGTACGTGCGGCTTGTTCGCCTTGCCGACTGATGGTCTCACTCTTCTCCTGCAGACAAGCTGCCGCCCGGCTCTGACGACGCTGAGATCGAGGCTGCTGAAGCGAAGTTTAGAGACGTATGTAGCCGCCACGTTGGAGCTTACCCGAAAGCTGAATGCGCCCGCCTCGTGGCCCACAGGTGCGCACGGCGTTTGACATCCTCAGCGATCCTGCGAAGCGCAAGGTAAGCGGGCCGTCTTCGAAACCGCACGCGGAACGTTCTGTGGCCGCTGACCCGGTGTTCTCCGCTTCCCTCCCCCCACCAGGCTTACGACAATGGTCTGAACTTCCTCCGCAAGCGTGTCAACCCGGAGGATGTGCAGGCCCGCCTCGCGCGCGAGCGGGCGGAGTGGCAGCGGCAGCAGGAGGTGCGCCACCAGGAGCGCATGCGTGTCCTCCAGGAGGAAATCCGTGCCAGCCAGAAGCGCTATCAGGAGGATTGCGTGCAGGCGGAGCTCCGGTATCAGGAGAAGATGAAAACCGTCGTGGAGCAGTTGAACATGACGCGGGAAGCGGAGCGGGCGGTGGAGGTCGAGAAACCCGAAGGGACGTACACACTGGCGGATGAGATGCTCAGCGACCTGCGCAGGCGGTGTCCAGAGTGGGAGCTTCGCAGACAGAAGGTGTTAATGGTGAGTGAACGTTGATCTTGCCCGCCTTCACTGTAAATGCTCATTGACGTTCTCGTCGTAAAGCGGGAGGCAGAGCGGAGGAAGGGTGACGCGAAGGTCCAAGCCGTCGCGACATGACGAAGAGAAGAAGACCACCTTCCTTGTGCTATATCTCATCATATGTTGTCTGTCTCATTTAGGCCTTTATTTGGGTATTTAACGTATGTCTATTGAATGCATACTGGGCCGGTAATATGGTCAGCATCAGTAGTACTATTACCATCATCGTCATGCGGCATACGATGGTTCCCCCCGTCCATGGTTCCAGATCCCCCGCAATATACCACATTGGACATATAGATATCATGTTGCTACAGTGCATACACGAACTATTTAGCAACGAGGCTACGGATCTATGCTCACGTCTCACCTTTCTCTTCTTCTGCACCTAACGTCCGAAGCCGGCTCTTCGCGATCCTCCCCACGTCCGCCACCGCCCTCTCCAGCTCGCGCTTCCACTCCTCCCCGCCGACCTCGACGCTCGCCAAACTCTCCACGGGCGGCTCGTCCGCGCTCTCCGTGTGCTCCAAGCCGAGCTTGTCCTCCATCTCGTCCTTGACCTCCGCGCGCGAGCGGCCGTTCACGAACGTGATGTAGACGAGCCCGGGGTACACGCGCTCGTAGCACGCGTTGAGGTGCGCGAGGCGGGCGAGCACCGCGGGCGGCGTCGCGCGGGTGGCCTGCTCGCGCGCGCTGAGCGCAGAGAGCCCGCCGACCTCGCCGATGCGCGGGTGGCCCGCGACGAACGCGGCCTTGGTGGCGTCCGGCAGGGGCGCGAGCGCTGCGAGGGCGGCGTCGATGAGGGCGTAGTAGGAGAGGACGGGCGGGGCGGGCGAGCGGAGGTGGGAGGCGACGGCGGGGACGAGGGTGTCGTAGAGGGCTGGGGAGGCCTCGAAGAGGAGCGCGAGGGCGCGGGCGAGGGGCCCGCTGCTGTCGCCCGAAGTATCAGAGAGCGCTTCGAGGAGAGGAGGAAGTGCGGGCTCGGCGCCGGTGTCTGCGGCGGAAGGTTTCAGGGCGTTGAAGTCGCCGAGGGGCTTGACGGAGTGAATCCAGCTCCGCATAGTCGTGGAATGAGTACAAAATGACGGTCATTATGTCTGCCCCACAGTGAGCGTTGTGGCGGCGTTGATCCTGATAAGATTATTATCCGCATTTCTAGATCGGCCCACTCTGCTACTTACCTTCTTGAAAGACGTAAAACACATGGCAAGGTGCGCTTTCTCGAATTTGGCTGTAACTAAGCAGCCGTAAAGGCTCTGACCGACGACCCGTGCATCCTGGGATCCCGAAGGTGGTAAGTAGGTGAGCGGCGAATGGGCTTTGGCAGCCCAGCTCGGTCCGACCAGCACGAGGCGCGTCCCATCACGCGTGCCCGGACTCATTCGAGCCCTTCCTAAAAGCTTGTTGTGCACAACGCCCTCCAATTCGCTCAGCACATGGCCTGAGAACGCGCGTACATAAGCCCGCGCGCACGCGGCATATGCATCACGTACCTGCCCCAGACACCCGCGCCGAGTCGACGCCTCTGCTCCCGCCCCCACCCTCAGCACACCGCACGCTCGGGCACACCACACCACACGACGACAACGACGATGCGCCGCTCGCTCGACGCCCTCTCCGTGCTCTCCGCAGACGACCTCGCGGACTACGACGTCATCTCCGACGGCCCGCGCTCCCTCGAATCCAGCATCGCCGACCTAGGCGCTCCGCCACGCCCCGCCGCGCCCGGTGGCGAGCCCGCACCCACACCCGCGGCGCGTGAGCGATTCGGGGATGCGGTCGCGCTCACAGCAGAGGAGGTACAGGCGTACGTGCAGCGCTCACTACGCGCGGGCGGGCGTGGCGGCGAAGACGACCGCGGGCGAGTGTGGCGGGTGTATGTGGACGGGGTGTTTGGGCCCCTCAGCCCCAGGTGCGTCTCGAGTTCTGGCGCGTGAAGAACGGGACGCATGCTGACCGGGACCGACGGTGCGCCGCGCGTGGGCGGGGCGGGGCGGGGCTGCGGCGGGATCCAGGGACGTGCTGCAGCTGCGGCAGGCGAAGCTGTCCTTCCCCGCGGTGCAGGTGGTCGCGGGCGTGTTCTCGGACGAGGCGTGCGCCGCGCACGGCGCGGACACCGGGGGGCTGGTGCTGGAGGACCGGTGCGAGGTGCTGCGGCACTGCAGGTGGGTGGACGAGGTCGTGCCCGACGCGCCGTGGACGGTGGACGAGCGCTTCCTGCGCTCGCGCCAGGTCGACTTTGTGGCGATCGACGAGGGGACGTCGATAGACCCGGACTGTGACAGGGACCGGTTGAAGGGGTACGACTTGGTGAAGAGCCTCAGTGAGTAACCCCCCGCTGTTCCGGCGAGATGCGTGGACGGACGGTGGAGAGTTTGTGGTGTCGGAGCTGACGGCGGCCACCGCCGACAGGGAAAGCTATCCCCACGAGGAGGACGAACGTGTCGACTCCTATGCCCAAGCATCACGACCCTTTCAAAGGCAAGGAGAGAGGAGAGGAGAGAGGGGACCCAGAATCGGCGTCATTAGGGAGGGGGACGTTAAAGAGTGCTCCAACGTCGAGCAAACAGGAGGTCGAGGAGGTTTCGAAGGCGGTGTGCGTCCAGGAGGCAATCGAGACACCGTTCGAGACACCGGTGGATGACGACTCGGACCCAACACCTTTTGAGGAGCCAAAACTTGACGAGTTCGGGACAGGACAGGGGGTCTGACACCATCAGAACGCGCGGTGCCACAGCCACTATACGTAGAATGTATGTGTCTTAGAGAATGGGTGGAAATTGTTGCAAATAATCACACAGTCTAGTTGTGTCACACCGTTGGTCGTGTGAGCATGGTTGCCACTGAATGGGCGAGAACATGGGAGAAAAGGCGGCGGAAGACATTGCCCAACGCCCAGAGGCAGCGCACAACCTAGACTAGACCTGCCAGACGCGCCTCGAGCGTCGAAACTCGACTCCTCGGCGCTCCGGGCCGGACGTTGAATGGGCGCTACCAGGTATGACGTGCCTTCCTTCGTCATGTTTCCAACTCCGTGCTGATTTCGAACCTCACAAGTACCCGACTGTACATGATTCGGATCTCAGCTGCCCTCCTGAACCTGCATACACTCAACCTGCAATACTTTCCACGCACAGTGCGAGACGTCAGATGAAAAGGAGGAGTTTCCTCAATGCCGACACCCTGCCTCAGGAGTTGCAATGGAGGGGCTGATCTGGCGGACATCCGACGGTTCACGTCCACCCCCGGAGACTAGGCGGTATAAAGGGGCAATGTGAGTGCGGGCGCACACCATTCTCCGCGCCCTCAAACGCCCCAGCTCTCACCTTGTCATACATGCAAGCTCCCCATACCTTCACAGTATCCCCGTGGCCATGGCTCCCGCCAGAACTCGTTTCACAAATCCTCGAAGAGCTTTGGGCGCTCCCTCTGGCCATAGAAGAACGAAGCGCGGTCTTCAAGAACGCGTGCCTGGTCAACCACGCGTGGCTAGTGCTCTTCCTCAGGGTGGCCATGCGCCACGTCCACCTTCCCTCTCCGCTGGACCCGTCGGACTACCTTCGACTCCTCCACGAGCGCACGGCCGCCGACGGAGAGACGGACCTGTTCACTGCGGAGGCGTCGCGGCTCGCAAACCACATGTGCCGATCCATCACGTTCGACATCGACGGACGCTCGCCACCGGCCGACGACGACGGCGACGGGCCGTGCGGGGAGCCCGCGCCCGAGATCAAGCTGTACTCGGATGCAGACACAAGCGGGGTGTCTACGGTGCTGTACATGGTCTCGGCCCTCGATCGGCTCCCAAACCTGCGGCACGTCGCGTTGCGATACACGGACTGGGGGTACGACGACGTCTTCGCGCAGCTGGCGGCGGGAGCGTTCCCGCGGCAGGCGACGCAGCTGTCGGTCGAGTACGCGTTCACCGCACCCGCGCTCGCGCCGCTCGCGGTGTACCTCAAGGCTCTATACACGCGGCAGGACCCGGGTGCGCCGCGGGGGACGGTGCCGGGGGTGCGGCACCTGGCGGTAGGGGGCGCACCGGCGGAGTTCGTGGCGGACATGCTGGAGGTGTGCACAGGGGTGGAGACACTGGAGCTGGTGTACCCATCGCGGCTGTACGTGCTCGCGCCGCTGCCGGCGAGCGTGCGGACGGTGGTGGTGCGGCAGCCGGGGCGGGTGCTGGGGAAGGGGGAGATGCACTGGTGGACGATGGGAATGGCGGTCGAGAGCGGGCTGTTTACGTGTGGGGAGGGCGGGCGGATAGTCATACGTTCAGGAACGCCGGACCCGGTGGCCTTTACGTCGCTGAGGCGGCACTGCAGGCGGTTCGGAGTGGAGTTGGCGTATGTGCGCGAGGAAGAGTTCGGCCGAGGGCTGGGTGATTAGATTAGATGAGCTTGTGGTCCCACACATCGTATCATATCAGATAATTTTTCGGCGCCAATCCGGATAGACGCGGGAGTGGGAGTGGCCGGGCGTGCGGGAGCCAATGGGCGAGCATAACGGGGGCGCTTGTGTGATGGGGGAGTGCGAGAGAGGCGTTGGGTGCGACTGGGAGGGTACTCGTCCCAGTGCCTGTCCATTCAGTCAAGAGATGGCGACGATGGCCCGTCCAAACTTATCGCCCTCCGAGCTCTCAGCCCAGCACCCCGTCCTCGCCCTCGACGCCTGCTCTTTATCTTCCGCCGCGCCCGCCCAACACCGCCGCCCCAGCAACAGCACGCCCTCCAGCCCCAGCACCGCCCCGCGAGCACCCTACCAGCACTTCTCCGCGATTAGGAGCACACACGAGGCCCCCCCGGAACGCCCGGTCCCCATGCTCCCAACCGTCTGCACCGGCGACGAGTGCGCCTTCGGCCCAGAAAGCCCCTATGGCTGCCAAGAGTGCGCGCAGGAATGCGAAGACGGCTCCTGCGCCGCCGACCTCGAGCTCACATCCCAATGCACCGACCAATGCGTCGTAGTCGCCTGTAACGATGCCCACCACGGCCAGTATCCCTGTGACCACTCCTCGGGCGACCAGCCCTGCCGAAAAGACTGCCCGAGCGATTTCGATTTTGTAGACGAGTTCGTGAGTACCTTCCCGTCGTCCCCCCTCGCCCCACTGGTCTAGTCCCCCATCTTACGAGCTTCATCGGTCCCGTAGCTCCAGTGCTGCAATGAATATCAATACCACAACTCCGACTGCCGCTTCTACGGCCCCCAAGGTGGCCCCAGCCTCGGTCCCTCCTTCATCGTCGACCCTACTGCCATGGGCCCTTACTTCACCACCGCCTCGCAACCCCATGCCCAGCTTGACACCATGACCTTCCCTCCGCTCGATTCAGGCAGTTCGACACCCCAGCTGATCCCCAGCCCCGCCTTCGAATCGTCGCCATCCCCCTTCACGCATTCGCAATCCAACAACATGTCCTCTCCTACACTCTCCAACCTCCCATCGCCCACTCTCCACGGCCATCACCATCAGCCTTCGGGGCTGGTTCAGTGCAAGTGGGGTGGCTGCTACGCCACTTTCACCTCCCTCGGTGATCTGGTTGGCCATGTCAACCTGCAGCACCTCCGCCTACCCGCCTCCACCGCTACACTTCCTCCGACGTTCGATTCCTCGGCGTACATCTCCCAAAATGCTGCACAGATGTTCTCTCAGCAACAGTTGCCCATCGACAGCTCCCTTTCCTGTCTATGGAGCGACTGTCACATTTACCCTGATGGACAACCTGTCCCCGGACCCTCATCCGGCGACCCGTTCGCGATGCTCGACGTCCTGGCGAGCCATCTCCTCCGCGATCACCTCGGGGTCAACGTCCCTCCGCCGTCCATGACGCACGACACACAGCACTTCTTCGCTCACGGCGTCTTCCCTCCATCCCAATCCTCCCCCGTTGATCCTCTGGCATCGTCCTCCACCGCTACTACCCCCACCGCCACCGTCTCCTCTACAGGAGCATCGGGATCGGGCTCGACCTCATCGCCACCGGCGGGCGGCCCGCCCACGCCGACACCCGAGCACGACTGCGCGTCGCCCGCGGCGCACGTCTGCCGGTGGACGGGCTGCGGGCAGAGCTTCGCGTCGTGCGACGCGCTCACGGAGCACATCGCCGCGCTGCACGTCGGCGGCGGCCGCGCGCACTACGACTGCTTCTGGGAGGGCTGCGGGCGCAATGGCGACGCGGGCTTCGCGAGCAAGCAGAAGATCTCGCGGCATATGCAGGTGCGTTTTGGAGGGTGGTTATATGCGAGTGCGGTGCTGACTGGTGTGCTGCGCCGCGCAGAGCCATACGGGACACCGACCGTTCCAGTGCAAGGTGTGCAGTCAGAACTTCTCCGAGGCTGCGACGCTCGCGCAGCACATGCGTCGACATACGCAAGAAAGTGAGTCTAGTCATCCTACACTTCCGCTCTTATACCTGTTGTGCTGACGAGATCCTTCGCCGATCACCCAGAGCCGTACGCGTGCGATTTCCCAGGATGCGGCAAGGCGTTTGCGATCGCGGGCGCGCTTACGATCCACAAGCGGACGCACAACGGCAGCAAGCCGTTCAAGTGCTCGTACTGCGACCGCGCCTTCTCCGAGTCATCGAACCTCTCGAAACACGTAAGCATCCCCCTCCCCCTTTCCTTCCCCCTCTCCCCGGCCTTCGGGCCGCAAAACAGTAGAACCGGGCACTGACGCTGCGCTTCTAGCTCCGCACCCACACCGGCGCGCGCCCGTACCCGTGCACCGAGCCGGGGTGCAACAAGTCGTTCGCGCGCCCGGACCAGCTCGCGCGGCACGCGAACATACACAAGCGCAAGGCCGCGGAGCGCGGCGCGTCCGTCGAGTCCGTCGCCGCCGTAGTGGCCGCCGCCGCCACGGGCTGACCGGTGGCCCGGCGCCGTCGGATGGTTAGCAGTTGTCGTTAGCAGTCGCCGTCGCGGACGTCTCGCACGCGAACACTGTATTCTACGCACTCACTCATGCACTCGCCTGGCATACCGCTCCTCAACGCCTCCCGCCCCCCTTTTCCCCTGTGCTGCTAGCTGGGGTTACTTATTGCTTTGTAATTAACGACCGCGCTGCCGTGTTGTAATCTAGCATGAACCGGGCGGCCACGCCCGCCCTACCCGCTCAACTCGAACTTGCATTCTGCCTAACGGTGCTGAGCAGACTGAGTGACGAGCTCCGGAACAACCTTGTGCTCGGCATGTGCGTTGTGCCACGCATAATGTAGTTGAAACTCGACATCCAATAGACAACATTTCCTACATCATACAAGGTGGTATTAGGAGGGCTGGTGGGGTATATTTCCTTTTCCTTCACTGGTGGCCCTCCTCTCCTGACTGATGACGTACATCAGAATGGCGCAAATAGCAGCTCTTGCTTCTCTCCACCTCCACCTAGTCGATAGCCATACACGCTCAGTTCGGGTACAATATTCGCAAACCAAGACCTTTATGAACTTGCAACACTACAATCAAGTTGAGAGAACAGTGTCTGTAGATGCAAACGGGTAACTCACTGCCTGTTCAACCCCAGGGTTGCTTTGGGTGAGAGGAATCTTCTCCTGGGAAGAGTGTGTCATACGCAGGCGCGCGTTCGCGCTGCTGATCGCGGGTGGGAAGGTCATCATAGGCAGGCGGGAGTGCGAGGATGGTGGTGACGGCCATGTTCTCCGACTTTGTATCGAAGCGAGCATCCCTGATATAGAGGCTGGTGTGCACACTTCCACCATCTTGCTCTCGACGCACTGGATATTGCATGTTTAAAATTGCAGAACACTGGTCTTGTAACCGCATGAACACTCACACGAGTGTTGTGCAACTGAAGAGCCGTCCGTAATGGTCAAAGACAGGCGCAACGGCAATTCGCGATCTTCAAGTTGAACTGATAGAGAGTCGTCCCCCTCCGGAAATTCCATCTCGCCTTTCCTGGGACTCGATCCGTCTGGTCGGTTTAAAGACATTAGAGAATCGTGTTACTTTCTTCTAGTCGTCAACAAGCAAGACACACCGGAGTTGTAAGGTTCTTGGCTGGTACATTCAATAACTTCTGGAGATTGGGTGATTGCCCGGTGTTTTCGGGGGAATTTCTTCTTATAATAAAGTAAGGCGGTGCAGAGAATGAAACAGAAAGCAACCCCTCCAACAGCTATTCCAACGGCTACCCCAGGGAACGTGGTCGATTTTGAAACCGAAACGGACCCTGTGCCGGTATTAAATGAGGTTAGACTAGATGCGAGTGAATTTGTGTCCGACTGGGACAGGCTGGAAGTTGTAGTAGTAGTGGTAGTAGTAGTGTGTGTTTGGACAGGCAAGGGTTCAGTAGTACTAATGGTCGTGAGCGTTGAAAAGGGCGACTCAGATGATGTGGCTGTAGACAAGTTTGTAGCCCCTTTTGAAACCGAAGGAGCAACTATGTTGACTGAACTTGGGTGGGAGGAGAGTGAACTTGGATTCAACTCGGACCGACTTGAGAACGGCAAGAGGCCAACTATTGTTGTGGGAGTGTAGGCAGTGTTGGTACTTAAAGTGAATCCTGGAGTAATCAAGTTGAGCATGGGTGAATTCACGAATCTGGCAGTAGAGCCTGTCCGTTCCAGATGGATATCGACCATACAAGTAGCAACCACAGTGCGAGGGGCGGTGGTCACTGGGAAAGGCATTGAGAGGCTGGCGACGATCTCGGACACAAATGCATCATATGCATGAGGTATATATACATATGCCCAAGAGCACTTCCAGAATGCATGGAGGCACGGATATATGAAGATGATAGGGATGGGTTCGAAGTTTGGTGTCAGGAATAGAACCGTTCAGAATGCAGGGATGATCAGTATCATATTGTCGGATCCGACCCAATCAAACAACACTCACGCCATATGGAACTTGAGGGAAATGTGGGAGTTGAGTTGATCATAAAAGGGCGGAAAGTTTTCAACCTGATTGAACTAGGTCTTTGATGTTTGGGATTAGTCACATTAGACTCCTTGATCTACCAGAGAATCCATTAGTACAGCTCAGGTCCAGGTCCTTCCTACCCCCGACCGCCTTTTCCCCTTCCGCAAGTTTTCCGGGACACCATGTCGCAGAGGGATCTTACGGGTGTATGGGTGGACAACGGGACAGTTGATGGACATAGTAGTTAAAATACCTAACATAGAATTTGGCCCTGGCGGGCGATAGACACATCATAATCAAAAAAAGTCGGCCCCAGTCAATCCAGCCACCCAAAAGTGTCCGGTATGCGCCGCTACCCATGTGAAGGGAACTGTCCACGGCCAAGAATCGCTCAGAAACGGTCCCCGACAAAGCGAAGCCCGCGTGAGGGCTCGCGGCCAAGTTCGCCCAACACGAAGAAGCATACACTGGTTCGTGCTGAGACGGTGGGGGCCGGAGCGCGGTGAGGGCGGGACGTCCAGGAAGCTCGCGCCGGGCGGGGCACGAGGAGCGGCTGGATGGGCTTCGTGTAGCGGCTGTCGACATGGTCTTGAGGTTGCGCATGAATGCGGTGCGGCGCCCCCACCGCTCTCCCCAGTCCTGCCAGTTCGGGCGGTGCTCCATCGCGACAGTGAGGTGGATTGCGTTCTGGTATTCCATCTTGTCGATGTTGACCGCGCAGTTGGACCATTCGCGAGAGTTGGCGGCCACATAGGCTTGAACTTTGAAGCCTAATCCGGAGCTGGCTGGTCAACTCGAGTGGGATGATATGAGACCATGAGAGGCGTGGACTCTCACCTGTCCAGATGTCGCCGCCGTCGCCACCCCGGGCCGTCGGTCAACCGGTCACCGATCATCGATCATCATTGGATAGCTAGCCGGCGCCGTTAGTGGTCACCGCCGCGGACGTCCCGGCAAACTGGACTACATTATTCTACGCGCTCATGCACTCGCCTTCAACTCACCACCCCTCAACCCCCACTTCTGGCTGGGGCTACTCATTGATTTGTAATTAACAGCCGCACTGTAATCTAGCACGACCCGCTCAACCCGAACCTGACAGACGTGAAGACTCCTCCTAGGCAGACGGAGCGGCTCCTATTCGCTGGCCTCGCGAAAATTTTGCATTCGCCATTTGCGGCGTGCTGCGCATAATGCCGCCGGAACCCGAGATTTGAAAGTTGAAGAGGTAACATTTCTCGCATCGGACAAGATAGTGTAAGAAAGGCGGGTGGGTATATTTCCTTTTACTTCGCCTGTACCCCTACTCCCCTCACGTACATCAGAATAGTGCAAATAGTAGATATTTCTTCCCTTCAAGACGGTCATATACGCTCGTTTTGGGTGTAGTTTTCACAAAACAAGGTCTTTATGAACTTGCAACACGACAGTCTTGAGACTCTAACAGAGCGCACAAATGGAAACGAATTACTCACTGCCGATATAAGCCCAGCGGCTGCTTGGAGCGAGGGGGACGTTCTCCTGAGAAGAGCGTGCCATATGCGGGCGTGCGTTCACGCTGCTGATTGCGAGAAGGAAGGTCATCGTAGCCAGGTGGGAGTTCGGGGATGGTATCGGCAGCCATGCTCTCCGTTGTGTCGAAGCGAGCATCCCTGACGTAGAGGCTGGTGTGCACACTTCCACCATCTTGCTCCTGACGCGCTGGACATCGCATTGTCAGAATGCAGAACACTATTCTGGTGAATGCATCAACACTCACATGTATGCTGTTCAGGTGGAGAGCTGTCCGGAACAGGGAAAGACAGACGCAATGGCGACTCATCGTGATGCTCCCCAGGAATGGGTAGAGAGTTTCTCCCTTCAAGGAAGTCTGTTTCCAAGTTGTCCTCTCTGCCACTCGATCCATCTGGTTGATTTCAAAGCATTGAGTGATTGTGTTACTTTCTTCTAGTCGAGACGCACCGGAGTTGCATTGAGGTTCCTTGGCACATTCAACCTGAGTTTCCGGAGATTGAGTGCTTTTCCGATGTTTTCGGGGGGATTTCTTCTTGTAGCAAAAGAAGAAGGCGAAGAAAATGAAACAGAAAGAAACTCCTCCTCCGGCTACACCAGCCACTGACCCTGCGGATGGCCCCCCGCTTTGGGTTGTGGCCGGCTGTGAATCCGAAAGAGATCCTGTGCCGGTACCGGTATTGAGCATACCTGCGTTAGATTGGAATAGGTGGGGAGTAGTGGTTGTGGGAGTGAGTGTGACAGGCATGGGGCTGTACTCGATAGTACTAATGGTGATAAACGAAGTTGGGAAAGGCGACTCTGAGGAGAATGTGGAGGCTGTTTCCGAGTCTACGGTGACCGTCTTTGTTGAAACTGAAACAGCGGCCGTGCTAGTGTTGAGGCTGAGTGAGCTTGTGTGAGAGGTGAGTGAATTTGTGATCGACTCGGACTGGGACAGGTCAGAAGATGTTGCTGTAGAAGTATGGGTGACAGAGGATGTGGCAGTAGGGAGTGCTGTATCTGCGGGCTCCTCGCCGAAGATGTCCGATGATGAATCCACCGAGTCAGCCCCGGATTCGCACCTAACAAGCATGCTGCGAGTGGTGGTGGTCAATGAGGAAGACAGTGGGAGGCTGGGGATGGCACCGGACACAAATTAGCCATGTACATAGAATATATATACATCTGACCAGGAGTACTTCCAGAGCTTGGAGGCACGAATATCTGTAGATGCCAGTGATAGGAATGGGTTCAAAGTTTGGCGTCAAGAACCGAACCGTCCACAACGCCGAGACCACCAGCACCACATCGAATCCAACCCAGCTCAATAATGTTCACGTCATACGGAACCACAAGGAGCAATTGGAAGCTATGGGAATGAGTAGGTCGCGAAAGCCTAAAGACCTGCGGGATTTTGACTCGATTAATCCCTGCCTTCGATGGCGGGGAGGGGCTCCCTGTCAATTATGTCGCACCCGCTTTACAGTAAGCGCTACCAATGATACTGGGTCCTTTAATCGACTAGAAAACACACCAGTACTGTACGGCTATCCGGGTACCGCTTCCAACCTCCCCCTCCCCTTCCTCAAGTCCTTTGGGACACAATTTGTGGCAGAGAGATCTGACAGGTGCACAGGTGCACGACGGGACGATTGGATGGACACAATACCTTCAGCACCTGCCATAGGGCTTGGGGCTTGCAGGATAAAAAGACAGGTTGCAGGAGGCCTGTGGGCTTTGCTAACGGAACAACCACTGAACCGGCGGAATTGTGTTGCTGTGAAACATAGTGCGTGAAGTGACAGGATGCAAGATCGCGCGCAGGAAATGCATTAACAGCACCAATGTGGTTCAATTTATGACAGTTCGAAGACGCCGCCCGTCTCATGAAGCATCCGCTAGCGCATAGTGGCGAGTCACGGCGGCTGTTCTTAATCTAAGAAGTCGATATACATCAGCAACGGAAACACGAGGAGTAAAGAGTTGAGCATAGACCTTATGCTACGTAAACGTCCTGATTCGTCATAGTTGGAGGGAAGCATCGTGTCTTACAACCGGAGGAAAATCGACTATCGTACCAAGCCCATCCTCGAGCGAAACCGCCGGAACGCAGGCAAAAGTTGACCTGTTCAGCACAATAGGTGTGAGCGTATAGCATGGGCGTCTTAGATCTATTACTGGCGTTCACAGCCTATATCCACAATGAAGAACATTGTCGCGGGCTTGAACATGCGCGTTGCATGTAGTGTATTGAATCGTAATAGCGACAGGCGCACCGTTGCGGCAGCATCTAACGCATGTGAGCTGATGAATCTACGTAGAGAGACATTTGTTAAATGCAGGGCAGGTGTTGAATGTCGCTGGAGCCCTCCTAGTATACGCCTAGGAAAATGCAAGGCAGGAGGGGCAGAGTGTAGAGGGGGGTTGCTATGCGACACACCTAACGGGTCCGCGAACCACAGTATGAGAAGGAACCAAAGGAGACAACGAAGCCACGAAGATAGCACATAACGTACGACTATGTGCACCCTCCCGCACTAGGCTATATCACAGTCGTTTCGGCTGCCTAAACGCGTCCTGTCCTCGTCGCTACTAGTGCAAAGGGAACGGTCCGCGTCGAAAGACCGCTCAGAAACGGACTCCGCCCGAGCTCGCCCGCGTGAAGGCGCGCATTTGAGCTCGTCCACCTTGAACAAGCCCGCGTTGCCGAGTGTCTCGCGCGACTCGTTCGTGCTGCAACGTGGGCCGGACTCCGCAGTCGGCGAGGGCGGGACGTTGAGAAAGCTCGCGCCGGGTCGGCCGGGCAGCGGGTGGGGCACGAGGAGTGGCTGGATAAGCTTCGTGTAGCGGATGTCGAGGTCCTCAAGCACGGTCTTGAGGTTGCGCATGAACACGGTGCGGCGCCCCCAGCGCCCTCCCTAGTCCTGCCAGTTCGTGCTCCATCGCGACGGTGAGGTAGATCGCGTTCTGGTACTCTATCTTGTCGATGTTGACCGCGCAGTTGGATTATTCGCGAGAGTTGGCGGTCACGTAGGCTTGTACTTTGAAGTCTAATCCGGAGCTGGCCGATCAACTCGAGGAGACGATGAGAGGCGTGGACTCCCGCCTGTGCAGATTCGGCCGACGTCGCCACCACCGCCGGAGAGGCGCCCGTGCCGATTTTCATTGGATTGCTAGTAAGTAGCAGGCGCTGTATTGATTAGTAGTCACCGTCGCGGACGTCTCACACGCCCGGCGCCGGCCGCAAGCCGCTGTCCAGTATTCTGCGCACTCATACACTCGCCTAGCATATCGCTCCTCAACCCTCCCGCCGCCTCTCCCCTATGCTACTAGCTGGGGTTACTTATTGCTTTGTGATGAACGACCACGCTGCCGCATTGTAATCTAGCATCAACCGGGCGGCTACGCCCGCCCTACCCGCTCAACTCGAACTTGCATTCTGCCTGACGGTGCTGAGCAGACGGAGTGACGAGCTCAGGAACAACCTTGTGCTCGGCATGTGCGTTGTGCCACACATAATGTAGTTGAAACTCGACATCCAATAGACAACATTTCCTACATCATACAAGGTGGTGGTATTAGGAGGGCAGGTGGGGTGTATTTCCTTTTCCTTCACCGGTGGCCCTCTTCCCCCTGATGACGTACATCAGAATGGCGCAAATAGCAGCTCTTGCTTCTCTCCACCTCCACCTAGTCGATAGCCATATCCGGTCGGTTCGGGTACAATACCCGCAAACCAAGATCTTTATGAACTTGCAACACTACGATCAAGTTGAGAGAACAGAGCCTGCTGATGGAAACGAATAACTCACTGCCTGTTTAACCCCAGGGGCTGCTTTGGGTGAGAGGAACGTTCTCTTGAGAAGAGCCTGACATACGCCGGCGCGCGTTCGCGCTGCCGATTGCGAGGAGGAAGGTCATCATAGGCAGGCGGGAGTGCGGGGATGGGAGGGGCGGCCATGCTCTGCCTTGTATCGAAGCGGGCGTCCCTGATGTAGAGGCTGGAGTGCACACTTCCTCCATCCTGTTGACGTGCTGGATATTGCATGTCTCAAAACGCATAACACTAGACTGGTGACTACATCGACACTCACACAGGGGCTGTTTAGCTGAAGAGTTGTCCGAAATGGGGATATACAGGCGCAATGACGCTTCACGCTCCTCTTGAACAACAGGTATACTGGGATCGCCCTCCTCGAGGAGTGCCATCTTGTTTTCTCCAGAATCTGGTCCATCTAGTTGACCCCAGAACGTCAGAAAATTGGATTACTACTAGCAAGCAAGACACACCAAGGGTGCAAGGTTGTGGAGAACTCTCCCCGGCCGATTCGGCAGTTCCCGAAGATTGACTTACCGCCCGGTGTTTTCGAATGGGTTTCTTATTACGGTAAAGGGATACGATGCAGAGAATGAGCGCGCAAGTAACTCCTCCAACGGCTATTCCAGCCACTAATATTCCAGCCACTAGCCCTGTGGAAAGGCCCCCTCCCTGGGATGCGGTTGGCTTCGGAAACGAAACGGTCCCTTTGCCAGTATTAAGTGAGCTTACTGAATTAGACGAGCTTGTATCAGACTGGGGAAAGTCCAGCGCCATTGTTGTAGGAGTGGGCGTGATTTGAATGTGCAGTCGTGTTATTTGGTAGGATTATCCTGGGCACATCTACTAATGCAAGATCGCTTCGGCTAGCACATGAAGCATGCGGACTTAATCTGTAGTTAGCGCTTCAGGGCCTAGGATTATCGAGCGCATGGAAAGATAATCCTTGGCATGTACGAGCTAATTACAGTAATAAAATTATGACCGACACGGGGCTCGAACTCTCCGAGTGATCTTAATTTGCATCACGCCCAACCATTAGTCCATCCTGCCTTTTACATGAGCCTAAATGATAGCAATAAGTACGCTCATCTAGGCAAGGATTATATGATAATCCTAATATGCTTACACTCATCGTTGGGCGCCTTCGACTTAGTCTTTTGCACTGCGTCTCGCCTACCGTTCATAACCTCCGTCTGCCCTCCTCGCCACTGCCCCCGCTGGGTTAACTGTCAAATTGTTCTCTTCCCCTCCCTTGTATGCCCCCTCATCAGTCCTTGCTGACTTGTATACAGTAGTTACCTCTGTAGATTAGGGGCAGGAAGCCGGTAATCCTAGGGTCTGGTAGGATTAAGGTTGTGAGATAATCCTAGGGTCCCCGGTCAATTGGTGGGGAGTAGGATGAGGGGTAGGAGGTCGATAATCTTAGGGTCCGGTAGGATTAAGGTCGAGATAAGCATGTAAGATTAGGGGGAAGAGGTGGGAAAACGGTACTATAGTCTATACTTATGATGCCTCAATAACGTCCTAATGGCTCAGTGGCATCAGTGGTGTCGCACACACTAAACGCCGGTAGGCCTCGAGTTCGAATCGCATGGGTGGAAATTATTTTCTTCCCCGGCGCTTGATCCTAGATTAACCCTAGGATTATAGCGTCGCTGTTGGATTATCTCGGCGGCAGACGGTGATTTAGGGTCGTCGCCCACGGATTAAGCTCGAGGCCTTCATGTGCTAGCCGAAGCGATCTTGCATTAGTAGATGTGGGTAGGATTATCCTATGAAAAAACACTGGTGGAATGTGGATGTCGAGAGTGGGCGTTGGGAGCGGTTGCGTGGAAAGGGTAGCAAAAAGTAGGAAGTGACAATGTATGCAGATTGATCCACGATGAGAGTGGTAGTCGCCGAGGAAGGTATTGCGAGGACGGCGATGACATCTAAGACGAATGAGCCCCTCCTAGCGGGATATATGTACGTTTAATAAGCGCCTCAAGAGTGCATGGAAGCATATATCCTTGGAGACGATACAGATGGGTTCGAAGTAGACGTCAGGAAGCAAACTACTCACAATCAACTTGGATCGAAACAACTGAACAGTGTTCCCATCCTATGGGACCTGGGGGGATGTTGCGGGGATTAAGTCGATCGCAGGAAACTAATGAGTTCGAGAAATGGAACAACAAGCAGAACCGAAGCAGAACTATATTAACGTGGAATCTGAAGCTTGAATCCTGGAGCTTGAAGTAACGGAGCGCGGTATCATGCGTCGGCGGAATGACAGTACGAACGTCGCTTGGTCGATCGGACACCGACAGTTCAAAGACGACATCTATTTCGCGAAGCATCCACTGGTCCATAGATTATTCTGTGTAAGCTACAGCTCTTCTCGGTCAGAATTGATGTATACTATCAGCAGCAGAGACACGAGGTATGAAAACTTCACCAACGGCCTTGTTCTACACATCGGAGAGCATACGTGCACCTCCTAAATTTTCACAGCTGTATCTGAAAACCGGAGGCAAGTTGGATGTCATGTCAAGTCCACCTCCAGTGAAACCGTACGTCAAAACAGACGTTTAGCATGGTGGGTGTGGGCGCGTAGACAGCACGTACATCATTTGGAGTAGAAGATCAAATGTTATTGTGGGAACTTCTCCATATGGGCATGCATACATGTAAGCACTACCTCAACCTCTCCTTCTCCTCGGCCTTTGGGCCGCAAAACTGTAGAACTGGGCACTGACAGGCGCGCTTCTAGCTCTGCACCCACACCGGCGCACGCTCGTAAGTCGTGCACCAAGCCGAAATGCAACCAGTCCGGACCAGCTCGCGCAGCACGCGAGCATGCGCAAGCGCAAGAGCGCGGGCGTCCGTCGAGTCCCTCGCCGCCGCCGCCGCCGCTACCGCTGCTGCCGCCACGGGCTGACCCGCCGCCATCGGCCGTCGGATGGTGGCAGTCGCTGTCGAATGGTAGCAGTCGCCGTCAGGGACGTCTTGCACGCTCAAGCTGTATCCTACACACGCTCGTGCACTCGCCTGGCCCACCACCCCTCAACCCCCCTTTCCCTTGTGCTTCTAGCTAGGGCTACTTATCGCTTTGTGATTGCATAACGACCGCGCTGTCGTGTTGTAACCTAGCGCTACCCGGGCGGCTACGCCCGCCCTACCTGCTTGTATCATGACTGATGTGAAGACTCATAGGCAGACGGAGCGACTCCATCCAGCCGGCCTTAAAGAAAGTATTCATTACTTGCGATGTGTTGTGCACAATGCCGATGGAACCCAGGAACTGTGGAGAGGAAGTGTTCTTCATTTTGTGTCCCCAAACATAATACAAGACATTGGCCTCAACAAGTTTCGTGCCCCATCTGGGTGTCCCAAATTCAGCAGGGTTCGTGCATAGCAGATAGAACTTTGGCGGATACCCCAGCTAACCATCTCCCAGCATCCTTCCGTTCGCCTTTCCTCATGCATACCTTCACTCACCCTCAAGCCTTGTGGTGGAAGGAATTGTTTGAATATTCTCGTGGTGTGATGATATCAGATGACACCCCAAATAGACTGTATTCACCTCAATATACATCCGGAAAGAGTGTGTCATATGGAGGTGCGTTTTCAGACCGCCGACGACGCGGGGGCAGGTCACTATAAGAAGGGGGAAGTGTAGGCACCATTGTCTCGTTGCCTTTTGAGTCAAAGCGGGTGTCTGTGACATAGAGGCTGGTGTGGATACTACCGCCGTCCTGTTCCTGGCCTACTAGACACAATACATATCTATTAATCATAATATAAGTAAGGAGATGGCGACTCACAGATTTGCTGTCCCTCTGATGAAGAGCCACTGGTGTCCGAGACAGACTCTGGCGGACGGGGCGATGGCTCATGTTCCCTTTGAAATGATGGAGAACCAATTTCCTGACCGCACTGGACACGCAGCGCCCCTTGAGAAGAAGATTCATTTAAATAGTGTAGAACAGTCACCAATGGGGCGTACCGGAATTATCCATTTCAGCTGTCTGATCTTGAACCCTCGCAGTCTCCAAAACACTAGTAGGAAGCTCACTAACTGGTTTGGTTCCCCGATAAATTGTAGCGATCCTGCGCCGACAGAGGAATAGCAGGCTGCAGAGGATGATGCAGCAAACAGTGGAACCGACCGTAATCCCAGCCGCAATACTTATGGGAAGCTCCTTTGGTTGAGATGTAGATGTTTGTAGGTTTTTTATTGAAGCTGGAATGCTTGACACAGTGCTAGTCACTGAAGTGTCTATTCTTGTCATGAGAGAAGACAGTGTGCTAGTCTGGGGCGACTCGCCGGGAGCGGCAGTCACATGGGGCCTGTGGGCCGGATTGTCATAGAGGAGCCGATGGAATTGGACAGGGATGGACCAGATGTTATGACTGTGGTGCTCGTTCCCACGATGGTCTTGGTTGAAGAAGCGAGTCCTGTCGCTGTCAAATCTGTTTCATGTAGTAGCAATCATGACAATATATTAGCAAAGCCAAAGGATGCTTCCAACTTTGTCGCCGAAGTTCTGTCCAAGATCAGAGGGTTGGAGGTGCATGGGAAGATTTAGTGAGAGAATGCTATTCTGTACGTACTTTGGTGTCGATGAAATGGTTGAGAGTGTTGTAGACTGGGGTGACAATTTTACTGGAATGAATAACCTGGGATTCGGTTCAGCCACCATCTTAGAGTCTAAAAGCAATGCACTCGCAAGAAGGGGGGCGGGGCCCCCGCAGATTATATATACTTCCAGGATGCAAAGATAAAATGGTGCGTTGGCGATGAGAAAGATGGATATGTGGTATGTGGTCTACGCTTCTGACGGTGAGAGCTTAGTAGGGGCCTTATTCGAGGTCAGACTACGGCGCCATACGCTGAGAAGATACGGAAATTTTCGGAGAGTTGTAGAAGATGTCGAGAAAATATGGGACGAGAAGGTGCACGGGCAGGGGAATGCTTACGTTGGGAATGGGCCCGATGAACATCCGCCGTGACGATGGCCGAGCAGGAAAGACGACCCGGCGAACATAGCACCTTGTGGCGGGGAGAAATAATCACTCTTCGAAACGTACCGCGTCAGCTGTCATGTCAGTCGAGGGCACCTAGATTGTAATAGTAACGGGTGCATTGTTGCGGCAGCATCTAATCTCAGAAACGGTTTCCGCCCGAGCTCGCCCGCCTCGAAGAAGCCTGCGCTCCCGAGCGTCTCGCACGACTCGATCGAGTTCGGGTGGTGCTCCACCGCGACGGTGAGGTGGATCGCGTTGTGATACTACTCCATCTTCTCGACGTTGACCGTGCAGTTGAGCCACTGCTCGTGAGAGTTGGCGGCCACGTAGGCTTGAATTTTGAAGCTTAATCTAGAGCTGGTCGATTGGCAGGGTGATACAGTGAGACTATGAGAGGCGCGGACTCCTCACGTTCAAATGCGGCTGCCGTTGGCATGCGCTGCTGGCGGGGCGCCCGCGCCGTAGGATAGTCAGCAGGTAATAAGTAGTCGCCGTCGCGGACGTCGACGTTTCGCACACTCAAGCTGTATTCTATGCCCTCATACACTGGCCTTGCCCATCACCCCTCAATTTCAATTCCTTGTGTTGCTAACTGCAGCTGGGGCTACTTATTGTCTTTTAATTAACGATAGCGCTGCCGTGTTGTAATCTGGCGCGGCCCGGGCGTAGTAGGTACCCGCTCAACCCGAACTTGTACCCTGACCGGCGGTACCTGCCAACGGAGCAACACTCTTTTGCGAGCCCTGGAACAAACTTGTGCTCGGCATTCACGATGTTCCGCGCATAATGTAGCTGGTACTTGATATCTCAGAAGTTGGACAAGGTGATGTAAGGAAGGCGGGTGGGGTATATTTCCTTTTCCTTCGCTAGTGCCCCTCCTCCCCTATAACGTACGTCAGAATAACGCAAATAGCAATCCCTGCCTCCCTCCCCCCCACCCCCACATCATCATGGCCGATACCGATATGCGCTCGGCTCAGATAAAGTTTTCACACACCAAGATCTTTATGAACTTGCAACGCGACAATCTTGAGACCACAGTGTATACGAGTGGAAATGGATAACTTACTGCTAACATAAACCCAGGGACCGCCTGCAATGAAGGGGACCGTGAACGTTACTCTGAGAAGAGCACGTCATATGCAGGCGCGCGTTCGCGCTGTTGACGACGGGGAGGAAGGTCATTATAGGCAGGCGGGAGTGCAGGAATGGTATCGGCAGCCATGCTTTCCGTTGCGTCGAAGCGGGAGTCGCGGATGTAGATGCTGGTATGCACACTTCCACCATCCTGCTCCTGACGGGCTAAGTATCGCATGTTTCAAAACGCAGAACACCAGGCTGGTGACCGCATCAACACTCACGTGTGTGCTGTTCAGCTGAAGAGTTGGTCGAGATGGGGAAAGACAGGCGCGATGACGGCGGCCGCTCTTCAAGAACAGGTAAAGAGTTGCTCTCCTCAAGGAACTCTGTCTTCAAGTTGTCTTCTCTGACACTTGATCCATCTGGTTGGTTTCAAGGCATCAGGGGATCATGTTACTTTCTTCCAGCTACTGCCAAGCCAGACGCACCGGAGTTGTAAGGAGCCCCGGTATATTCAACAATTTCCGGAGATTTGATGGTTGCTCGGCGTTTTCGGCGAGATTTCTTCTTACAGTAAAATATGGCGGCGAAGAGAATGAAACAACAAGCAACTCCTCCGATGGCTATTCCAGCCGATAACCCTGTGGAAAGGCCCTCTCTCTGGATCGTGGCCGGGTTTGAAACCGAAACAGCTCCCGGTGTGCCGGTATTCAACGAGCTGAGATTAGAGGGGAGTGAACCTGCCGTGTCCGGCTGACTCGGAGACAGGATAAAGGTGAGTGAACTTGCGTCCGACTGGGACAGGTTGGAAGAAGTAGTTGTGGTATGGAGCGTGACAGGGACAGGGTTGAACTTGATAGCACGAGTGGTAACGAGCGAAGTTGGGAAGGGCGACTCTGAGAAGAATGTGGAAGTTGTATCCGAGTGTGTGGAGGTTGTATCCGAGTGTGTGGAGGTTGTATCCGAGTGCGTGGAGGTTGTGTCCGAGTGTGTGGAGGTTGTATCCGAGTGTGTGGGGGTCGTCTTATTTGAATGCGAAACAGTGGCTGGGCCTGTGCCATTAAGTGAGCTTGGGTGAGGGGTGGGTGAATCTACGCCCCACACGGACTGGGTCGTGAGGTCAGAAGTTGTTGCTGTGGGAGTGTGGGTGACAGGGGGTGAGGTAGTATGGAGTATTGAAGAGCGCAAGGATGTGGCTGACACTGTGGGAATCTTAGTTGCCAAAGGGATGCGCGGCGGGACCGGTGATAATGCTATAAAGTCAGGCTTGGATTTGAACCTGGTAGACATAATGTGAGTGGTGGGCACTAAGGAAGACATGGAGAGGCTGGTAATGGCATCAGAAAAAATGAGTCTTATGCATACGGTATATGTACATCTGACCAGGAGTACTTCCAGAGTGCTTGGAGGCACGAATATCTGTAGATGCCAGTGATAAGAATGGGCTCAAAGTTTGGCGTCAAGAATCGAACTGTCCACGACCCCGAAACTACCAGCACCACTTCGGATCCAACCCGACTAAATAATGTTCGCGTCATAGGGAATCTCAAGGAGAAATTGGGAGCTACGGGGGTTGTGTAGATCACAAAAACTTCCAGGACGGCGGGTTTTTGACTCGTGCCTGCCTTCGATGGCCGGTGGCCTTCCTGTCAATTGTGCTGCACCCGCTTTACAGTAAGCTCTACTCATGAAATTGGACCCTTTGATGGATTAGAAATCTCACCAGTACTGTACGGTTATCCGAGTACCGCCCCCAACCTCCCCCTCCCCTTCCTCAAGTCCTTTGGGACACAAGTTGTTGCAGAGAGATCTGACAGGTGCATGGGTACACGACGATACGATTGGATGGACACACTACCTTCAGCACCTGCCATAGGGCTTGGCCTTTGAAGGAAGAAAGGCTGGTTGCGGGAGGCCGATAGGCTTTGCTAACGGAACAACGACTGGACCGGCGGAATTGTGTTGCTGTGAAACATAGTGCGTGAAGTGACAGGGTGCAAGATCGCGCGCAGGAAATGCTATAACAGCACCAATGTGGTTCAATTTATGACAGTTCGAAGACGCCGCGCGTCCCATGAAGCATCCGCTAGCGCATAGTGGCGAGTTACGGCTGTTCTTAATGTAAGAAGTTGATGAACATCAGCAATGGAGATACAGCGAAAGAAAACTTGAGCATCGACCTTGTACACTGGTAATGTACAGTGTAGACTTCCTAAATCTTCAGGGTTGGAGAGAAGTATCGTATCTGAAAACCAGAGGTAAGTCGACTAGATATCGTACCAAGTCCACAAGCGAATCCACCGAAACGCATGCAAAGGGTAGCCTGTTCAGCATAATAAGTGCGAACGTGTAGCATGGATGTCTTGAGTCGATCACTAGCTTTCATAACCTACGTCCACAATAGAGTGTGCACGCACAAACATCACTGCAGGTGAGAATATACACATTGCATGTAGTGCATTGAATCGTAATAGCAACAGGCGCATCGTTGCGGCAGCATCTAACGCGTGTCAGTTGATGGATCTACGTAGAGAGATGTTTGTTAAATGCAGGACAGGCGTTGAATTTTGCTGGAGCCCACCTGATACGCCTAGGGAAATGCAAGGCAGGAGGGGCAGAGCGTAGAGGGGGGTTGCTACACGACATACTTAACGGGCCCGCGAGCCAGAGCACGAGAAGGAGCCAAAGGGGTCAACAAAGCCACGAAGACAACGGAACGTACGACTATGTGCACCCTCCTGCACCAGACCATATCGCAGTCAACCCAGCCGCCTAAGTGTGCCCGGTCCTCGCCGCTACCGTGTAAAAGCAACGGTCTACGTCCCAGGATCGCTCGGAAACGGTCCCCGCCCGAGGGAAGCCCCGCGAGGGATCGCGACCGAGCTCGGTTGCTTCGAAGAAGCCCGCGTTGCCGAGCGTCTCATCCGACTCATTCGTGTTGCGACGACGGGGGCGGCAGCGAGCGAAGTACGAGGAGTGGCTGGATGGACTTCGTGTAGCGAGGTCCTCGAGTACGGTCTTGAAGTTACGCACGAACGCGATGCGGGATCCCCAGCGCCCTCCCCAGTCCTGCCAGTTCGGGCGGTGTTCCGACATCGCGACGCATGAGCTGTGGACTGTGTTCTGGTATTCCATCTTGTTGATGTTGACTGCGCAGTTGTACCACTCGCGAGAGTTAGCGGTCGCGTAGGTTTGAACTTTGAAGCCTAATCCGGAGCTAGTTCATCAACTCGAGTGGGGTGTGATAGTATGAGGCCATGAGAGTCATGGACGTCCGGACTCCCACCTGTGCAGAAGCGGCCGCCCCCGCCATGGCCCCGGATGGGTCAACGAGGCGCCCAGCGCGTCGGTTACCATTGGATAGTTACTTAGCAGGCGCCGTTACAGTCGTCATCCCCGAGACATCTCACACGCTCAAGCTGTATACTACGCGCTACTACGCACTCATGCACTCGCCTGGCACACCACCCCTCAACCCCTCCCCTTTCAAGTTCCCCTGTGCTGCTAGCTGGGGCTTAATTGCTTTGTAAACGACCGCGCTGCCGTGTTGTAATCTAGCACGACCGGGGCGGCCCCGCCCGCCCCGCCCACATTGAATTCTTCTTGAAGGCAACGTCTTTTAGCGCCTCGTTCGAACTTTGAACTCCGCCATCCCAATAAGCATCCAGGATCAAGCTTCAAGATCGCACTGGCCACAAAAGAGGATTCCGGGGTCGTTACTTCAGGTCTGGCTCGTACAACGCAGCGAGTTCCACACCGTACTACTGCTCGTTCAAATGTACGTAGAATTTGACGAGAACTGGATCTGAACAAGATGAGATACGTTCGCCTTTCCAGGGACATCGACAGTGGTATTGTCGTTCACTCAATTCGTGCACTTGCGGATTTACAAACAAAGATCTTCATCACCTTTCGGCCCAAAATTATGAGTTTGAAAACTTAGCTTACGAATGGAAATGAGCGACATACTGTGTTTGAACCGAGCAGAAAGATATCCGCGCTAACATTGCTCCGAGTCCATCGGGAAGAGTGTATCGTATGCAGGAGCGTATTCGGCACGTCGATTACGGGGGGGAAGGTCACCATATGCGGGTGGAAGTGCAGGAACGGCGGCGACGGACGTGCTCCTCGGGCTAAGGTCGAAGCGCGTGTCCCTGATGTAGAGGCTGGTGTGCACGCTTCCGCCATCTTGCTCTCGGCTCACTAGATATAGTGTTTCAATACTCAAAGCGGTAGGTTATTATCCCCGTTAGAACTCACTCGTGCGCTGTTCAGTGGAGAAACTGTCTGAAGTGACGAGAGATGGACATGGTGACGGTCCATGCTCACTGAGGGCCGGTCCTGGGATTTGTGTTGAATTGCCTTCCCTGGCCGGGACTTCCCTCTGGATTTCTCTTAAACGTGTTCTGTCTGGTCGATTTAGAAGCAGTAGGTCATTCGTTGATTTTCTTCACAGTGTTCTAAAGTAGTAGGACGCACCGGAATCGGACAGTGGCTGCACAACCGGAGATTGAGCACCGATTGACCCATGTGTTTGAGGAGGTTTGCAGAACATCTTTCTGCAGAACATGAAGGCAATGCCGAGAACAAAGCAGAAGATGCCCCCTCCTCCTGCTATTCCAACCATTGAGCCTGTGGAAAGGCCCTTTTCCTCCGGGGATGCCAAAGGGTTGGAGCTCTGAGCCACATGTGGCAGAGAAGTGGTGCGTAGGTTTGTAGTGGGCGAGCTGAGCAGGTCAGATTCTGAAAAGGTGAGTGGGCTTGTGTCCGGCGGCTGTGCAGAGCGGGGAATTGTGATCGATAGCGTGTGTGGGGGGGTGAGAGTAGCGGCAGCAGAGGCTGTAGAACCGGAGCTAATTGTGGATGAGCCGACGGTCCCACTGTTCAAGGGTCCTGTGTGTAGGCTGGAACCCGTAGTGGCAGTATGGGAAAAACTTGTAGAAAGCGTGGATGATATTCCCTGCGGCCGGGTGGGAAGGGTTGGGTTGGGAGGCACCGAGTCTGATGAAGCTGAACTGTGGGGTCCGGGCCGTGGAAATGTCAAAATAACGGTCGTAAAACTGAATGTCCCGGCGGACCCTGCCAGTGGAGAAAGGTCGCTCGATGACGGCTGTGTTGTTGCAGCCATTGGGGAACTGGTGGCGGCATCCGATACAAGGAAGCCCTCGTCGTGGGCCTGGGTTATATGTAAATCTGAAATTCAAGGATTGGGTGCTCGATGGTGAGAACTTCGAGAGGGGATGGGCCCCGGGTGGTTGGCGTAACTTAAGCAAGTGCCCCGCACTGGATTACAAACAGAGGCCCAGTGCCTTCTCAGATACAGCTCGTCTAGAACATATCAGTACTTTATAGAACTTGTGAAAGATACGGGGTGGCCGATGGTATAACATCCGAAAGGGAGGCTTGACCAATGGGATTTTGAACTCCTTGTAAGCAGTGCAGCAAGAAAAACCAGTATTAGCGTGGGTCCATGCATGAAGGATATTGAACTGATCTATTCAATGGACGATGTGGTTTGTTATTCGTGAGTGCGGCCTACCGGGACGGTATGGTGGCAAAGTTCAAGAGAACCCCGGGATAGATCTTCAAATGTGTCCCATCTTACCTGAAGGCTGAGTCGGCTGACACACATCATACCGGCAGAAGGCCAGCCGCAATCTCTCTACGGTCCGCTGTAGAGCGGCCGGCAGTGTTCGACTCGTATAACTTATGATCACAACATAAGACAGTATTCATCAAAAGAGGGCTAGGCGGCGGCGGCGGCAACAAAAGCTTGAACGCTGACGTCGCCTTCCGGAGCTTGACAGTCAGGTTCTTTGTGTCCAGAAATCCCGGAGAAGATGTAGTAAATCCGTCTATACATATGCATCGAGGCACACTTAGGAGCTGCCTAGGACACATGTTCACAAGTACATCGTTCAATCCATGGTCAAATTCAGAATTTAGTGACGCATGACCGTTGTCACGGGCCCTGGAGCATATGGATGAAGTATGTGTTGTATAACAATAACGGTAACGGAAGCGTCATTGCAGCAACATCTAATATATGTCAACTGATGGTAGTATAGTTATTCTACGGGGTGAGTCGGTTGTTAGATGTAAAGGAGGTAAATGTTGGTGGAGCCTCCCTGGGATGCCTAGGGGGGTGGGGGAGATGGTGTTGAACGGGTGCGCGCGTCCGAGCCTGAAATAGAACCAAAGAGACAACGACGCCACGAGAAGAGCATACAGCGTACGGCTATGCACCCTCCCGATTATAGTCCAAACGTGTCCGGTCCTCATCGCCGCCCGTGTAAAGGCAACGGTATACGTCCAAGGACCGCTCAGAAACGGTCCCCGCCTGAGCGAAGCCCCCGCGAGGGCGCGCGTCCAAGCTCGCCTGCCTCGAAGTAGCCCGCATTGCCGAGCGTCTCGCGCGACTCGTTCGTGCCACGGCGGTGGGGGCCAGAGCGCGGTGAGGGCGGAACGTCGAGGAAGCTCGCGCCAGGGCCGCCGGGCGGCGGACGGGGCACGAGGAGCGGCTGGATGGGCTTCGTGTAGCGGATGTCGAGGTCCTCGAGCACGGTCTTGAGGTTGCGCATGAATGCGGTGCGGCGACCCCAGCGCCCTCCCCAGTCCTGCCAGTTCGGGCGGTGCTCCATCGCGACAGTGAGATGGATTGCGTTCTGGTACTCCATCTTGTCGATGTTGACCGCGCAGTTGGACCACTCGCGTGAGTTGGCGGCTACGTAGGCTTGGAGTCTTATCCGGAGCTGCTCGATCAACTCGAGTGGGGTGTGATACGACACCATGAGAGTTGTCGACTCCCACCTGTGCAGATGCGGTTAACTGGAGGCTCGACTGAGATGACGGTGAACAAGACGTACATGGAGTTACTGCGACGGAGATTGTGCACGAGCTTGGAACTCGACAACAATGCATTCGGAGCAATAATTTCCATGCCATCGACACGACGGAAAGTCGTGGAGAACAGGCCAAACTCCCGAACGAACAGCGGCTAGAGAAATCGTTGAGTTGTGGACTCATCCACAATGCTACCTTTGGGGCTCACCTGGTCATCAATCATCACAAGGTCTCCAACGTCATACACATGCGTGGAGAAGATGAAGATGAGCTGTCGTGTGGTGTTAGCACCGATTGGAGAAACCAGGTCCTAAACGGGTGTACGAACCGACTCGAACAGCGTTTGCGCTGAGTGTCCGAAGATGAACGAGAAACCAACGATGATGGTAGCCAGTGGCACGAGCGATGCGAGGGTGTTGTTGCGATTAAAGATGAGCAGACAGACGAAGATGAGGATGAGTATCACGACCGAGAGCAAAACCGCATCTAGTTTCGCGACTGCCGAACCAACATCCTAAACCACGTTGACGGTTTGTCAATACGACGCCACGACGGAGATATCGGAAGAGAGCTAGAGCTGTGCGCGCACCTTTAAACTCGCGGTAAGCGCCTTACGCTCGCGGTATATCCGCCTGACAGCTTCACGCATCTCCTTCTTGGAAATATCGCCGTTGCCATCCTTGTCGAAAAGCGCGAACGCGGCGTGCTGCGCGAGAAGGCGGGAGTTAAGAGCGACCGCCGGGTTTGAGAGATTAAACACATACCGCGTCCGCAGTCGTTGGGAAGTAAGGGTGGAAGTCTGCACAGGAAAGGCGCAGTCAGCCGACAACCCCTCAACGACGTGCGCGCACGACTCATACCGTCGACGATGAGGTACTTGCGCGGGGGGTGCACGTCGCTCAGCGTGCTGAACAACTTGCGCGCGAGCTTCCCCGCACTCGCGAGGCTCCCGAACTGGTCCTGCGTGACCTGCTCGAGCGCGCCGCCGAGCTGGTCGACGATGACCGCCGCGACGATGTTCTTACGCTGCCGCTTCGCGCGCTTCTTCTCCTGCTTCGCGTCCGTCGGCGAGACCGAGCCGGACGAGCGTCCCGCGCCGTTGCCCTTCTCCCCTCCACCACCGCCCATACCGAGCATGTCGAGGCTCGACCCGCGCGAGCGGTGGCCCTTCTTGCCAGAATAAGGGGTCTTCTTGGGCGCAGGTTGCGCGTTAGAGAGCCGGTCGAGGGCGCGTAGGCCGAGCTTGTTCTCCGCGAGACGGTCGGCGAGGGCTTTCCGGTGGAAGTTGATCGCGACGTAGCGCAGGAAGATCTTCTCCGCAAGCACGAGCAGACCAGCGGAGAACAGCGCCTGGGAAGCGTACGGGATAACGCGATGCCGACCAGGATTGAGCGGGCCGTCTCGAGCGCGAAACGGACGGCAAACGTACCTGCATGATCCTGTTGATGATGTCCCAATACGAACCCGGCGGTTTGAGAGTCGAGCGGATAACCGAGAGTGCTATCCATCCCCAGGCGATATCAAGGGCTAGCTTGAGCCAACCGCGAATCGCGGCTATGAGCTGCAGAAGCGGTGAGCGCAAATTCGAGGGCGCTGAGACGGGCATCCCTCACCTCTACGGTCACTCGTAGGCGCTCGACTTTATAGTTTGAGAGGCGAAGGATGACCAGGACGAGGTGCGGAATGGCGTCGACGATGATGTAGGTGCCGACGCCGGCCGCCCATGTAATAGTGAGCCAGAGGGACCACACGTAGGCATGTTTCTTGACGACGGAGGTGTGGAAACGGAGCTGGACGACGAGAAGGGGAGTGATGAGAACGCCCGCACCGATGACGCCAACGAGGAGGACGCGGAGGATTTTGGGGAGCTTGAGGAAGGCGCGGTAGATGGCGTGGCCGCGGCGGGCCTTTATGGAGGCGGCGATGTGCGCGGACTTGGCATCGTCCTCCGCGTCCCAGTCGAACTCATCGTCCTCGTCTGTAGCAGTCTCATCTGTATCGTCCGAATCGTTTGGGTTGGGGTCGACGAGCGGGTCGCGGTTCACGTCGTGCTTTGGAGGGTGCACGATTTCGGGGACGACGCGCTCTTCGAACGGGCGAGGGTCCTTCTTGTCGTTGAGTGGTGTGAGGTCGATTTCGTCAGCGTACGTAAGGGGCATGGCTCATGGACGAGCAGGTGGGCGGGGACGGAGGGGGCGAAGGCAGGAGCTGAACGAGCGTGAGGGGGGAGATGTACGTGTCGGAGGCCAAGGAGGGATGGGTCGCTCAGAGGCGAGGCCTGGAGGTCGAGCTCGGGAGGAGGGCCGGCGATGGAGCAGTTCCGGAAGAATGTTAAGGAACAAGCGAAGCACTGCGATTCAAACTGCTATATAATATTTGAGCCCGTTCCCCGCACTCCTCGCCCGCACGCGGTGCCCCATTTCTTTTCTCTTTTTCTTGTTTCCCCCGCCACGCCGGCCGGTGGCGCGGTGGCTGAAACCAGACGCCCCGTCCTCCTGTCTTCCTCCGTTCGCCCTGCGGGGATGTCGCGGGCGGGCGCGTCGGAGCCGTCGATAAAACCGGGCTGCCGAGTGCAAAGCTGGGCGTGTGTGCGGATGAGAAGAGGTCGAGCTGGTCGAGCGCGCTGCTCCACCCTGATCATCAAGATCCCTCCCGTTGCTCTCTGCCACCCCGTTTTCCGGCGGTCCTGCCCTCTGACGTCACTTCCCTCACAGCCGCCCCTCTCCGCGTAGCCTCTGTTCCTGGCGCAGCACTCCCTCATTCCGCTCGCGTGGTAAGACCGAGTTATAGATATCATTAAACCAATGCATGATGTGTGTCTACGCAACCTGTACATTCCTCTACCGATGCAAGAAACCTGCCACCCATGGCAGACCTTTGCCCTCCACCGCGCCCCACCTCACGCGAGCCCCGACTCCGCAGCGAGCGAGTAGAATGAGCTCTCCTTGTTCGCCAGCAAGTTCTTCGGCGAGTCAAATTCGATCACCTGCGGGCATACTCCTCAGTCACGCCCCTCGCTGATCGCACGGCGCCTCGGAGGCTCCACTCACCTTCCCTGCATCGAGCACAAGCACACGGTCCGACTCCAGGATGGTGTTTACCCGATGTCTGCGAGATAGGTGGCCGCCGTCAGCGCGCTCGTCCAAAGAGCGGCGATAGATTACAGCATATGAATACGTACGCGATGGTGAGCATCGTGACGTGGGCAAATTGGGGCCCGCGGATGATCTCTTGGATCGCCATATCCGTGTCCAGGTCGACGGCGGACGTAGCTAATGCGCGTCCAGGGCCAGTTAATGAATGGTGGTCAGTGAGGGGTGTGAAAGCAGCGTACCTTCATCCAATACGAGAATTCTCGATTTACGTAGGAGAGCGCGCGCGAAGCAAAGCAGCTGCCGCTGGCCAGCGGAAAGCGAAGAGCCGCCCTCTCTTACGGCCGCATCTAAGCCGCCATCGAGGGACTCCACGAACGACTTTAGGTGGGTCTAACGTCAAACTAGGTCAGCCTCGTGACACTTCATTCACAGGGTTACGGGCGTACCTGCTCAAGAGCCACCCAAATATCGGCATCGCTAGAAGCACCCAAGGGGTCAATGTTATCACGGATGGTGCCCTCGAAGAGGTCTGGGCTTTGAGGGACGATAGATATCGCAGAGCGCACTGGGTAGGACAGTCAGACGACACTGGGAAGAGACTAATTCGTTGGACAACTTACGGTCATGGAGCCCAACTTTGGTAATGTCCACACCGTCTATGTATATACTTCCGGATGAAGGCTCGAGAATTCTGAACAACGATAGCAGCGTCTATGTGGCGCGAGGGTGGGTAAGCGGCGATAGTTGATAGCACGGAAAGACTCACGGTGGACTTGCCAGACCCTGTCCGGCCCACGATACCAATCTTTTCACTGGGGTTCTGTGCAGGGTTAATCAGTGCCCTCATCCCCAAAGTACCGTAGAACATATAAGCCTCACAATCTTGATATCAAGATTCTTGAGAACAAGATCAAGCTCGGGGCGGTAGCGCGTTGAGTAGTTACTGCGTCCTGCGTCAAGATGCGTGGTGTGAGGAGATATGGATGACTAGGCGCACCGGAATTCGACTTCTCCCTTCGCAGGCCACTCTTCTGGAACGGCACTTGGGACCTCCCAGGGCGCCTCGGGGGGTAGGTCGATATAGTGAAGGATGCGCTCCACGCTGACGATGTTCTGCTCGACCTCACTCGCCGAACGTACTAGCCAGTTCTACGCAATCATCCAGCTGGTTAGCATCAAATTTAGAAGACGGAGGAAAGCCACGAACCAAAGAACCAGTTGTGCTCAGAGCGTACGACAGCACGAAGCCGACGAGGCCCGCATCGACGCCAGTGGTGATGAGCGCGACGATGGAAAGCACGGCCGTGATGAAGATGATCGTGGCACCGACGAACTCGAGTCGGACCGCGAGCCACCGGTTGACCGAGATGGACGGAAGGTAGCAGATCTGGTTCCGGTCCACACGCCGCTCGTTGTTCGCTACGAAGAGGGCTTGCTGTCCGAACGCGCGGATCGTGGAGAGTCCGTTGAGCGACTCGGAGAACCATGCGAAGATGGGCGAGCGCGAGACCGCGTCTAGACGCTTGAGCTCGCGTGAGGTGGCGAGGTAGTACCTGGAGTAGGCGTCAGATATGCGAAGAGAGTACAAGACAGCAAGACTTACACCATGACTTGGAGGTAGAACCATGCGAGGGGCGGGACGGCGAGCAGCTGTAAAAACCCAATGAGAATAGTGCTAGCAAGCTGCTTGCAGGAGACTCACGAAGAAGGGGAAGCTGTAACCGATGACGACAACGATCATGGAAGTCACTGCGAGCGTCCGCACGGTATTTTGGATGACTCGCGCGAGCACCATGTCGACGACGTAAGTGTCGCGGGAGAACAGGTTCAAAATACTGTGGTGACGTCAGATTTCGCACTACAGGTGCCAGACGGAGCGTAACGTACCGTCCGGAAGGTGTGAGCTCGAAGAACGACAAAGGTGCTCGCATCACAGCATTCAACATCTATCCCGAACAATATTAGCTGTCTTGCTCCAAATAACAATACTGTAGGAAGGCAAGACCACTCACAGCGTCATGCAACCTTTGCGCGCTGCGGACCGAGCACAGCACCCAAATCAAAACCGCACCCAGGGCGCCCAGCAGTGTCGACGTGAGCGAGAACAGGCCGTACCCGAGCAGGTAGATGCCAGCACCTTCGTTCCCGCTGACCTCGCTGTTGTGGTTCCCCCACGTGCGGAGCGCGTTGTTCCCCATGAGCGCAGCGACCTGCTGCAGCACCGTCGCGACGACGAATGCGATGAAGCCGGCGCGCGACGCTGCCTCGATGTACTTGACGTATACCGCGCGCTTCACGCGGCCCTGCTCTGTGTGTTCCTTGGTGGGCCCGTCGGACGCAGCGCGCGTAGCCGGGGCATCGTCCAGCGCCGCGCGTCCGTAGGACTTGCGGCGCACCAGCGCTTTGGAGACGCTCTCGAGCTTCTCGTCCAGCTCTTGAGTAGAGTCGACGGCGGTACCGCTGCTTTTGTCGTCGGGTGAGCCTGGGGTGTTGGACGCGCCAGTGATGAACGGCGTGGATACACCAGAAGAAGACAAGTTCCCGTGGCCCTTGCTATGCACACAGTCAGTGTGTGTAATTCATGACAATTGAAAAGACGCACATCAATTTATGGATTTCTGTGGCGTTGTTGCTAACTAGCTCTGCGTAGGTTCCACTCTCGAGAATGACGCCCCGACGCATGTAGTGAATCTGGTCAAAGTGCTTCAAGAAATGGATGCTGTTTGTCACGACGATACGGGCCTTGGAAGCCAACAGACCGTTTGGCCCGATAACATTCTCTGAATGATGAATGAGCGATGTGTAAACCTGTAAACGAGTGTCAACCCACCAAAGACGTGCTTGGCCACATGGGAGTCCAGCGCGGCGAGGACATCGTCGAGAATCACGCTGATGACTGAGTTAGAGCGGCCCCACATGGAGCAATAGGTCTGATAGCTTACAGATCTGCTCGCGCATAGACCGCCCTCGCCAACGCGACACGGGCACGCTGACCGCCGCTTAGCTGTCATCCCCGACGTCAGGACCACTTAACATACCCGAAACTCCCGAACTTACGGTGATTCCTAGCATCGGCGGACGTTAGAGATCACTAAGCGCGACAGGGAATTCGGAATGCAAGTAAGCTCACCCTTCTCTCCGACTTCGGTCATGTCACCATCGGCCATTAACGCCAAATCCGGACGTAGGGCGCAGGCTACGAATAGAGCGTCAGACTTGGGTGATCATCCATGCCAGTGCTCTAGTGCTTACCATCTAGAACGAGGTTATAGAATATTTCGTCATACTTATGCGAGAATAAGATATTGTCTTTAATCGTTGCGCTCATTATCCTGATAACGACGTAAGACAGGTTTCATCGCATGAATCAGTGGTAACTCACCAAGGGTTTTGGGGTGCGTAAGATATCGAACCGAAGACCTTAACGTCTCCCTCTGTGCGGCGCATTTCGCCAATGATAGCAGACAACAGACTCGTCTAAACGAAAGTGAGATGATACCCCCGTACGGACGTTGTATAACGTACCTTTCCGGCACCGACTCGTCCCAGTACACCAATCAACTCGCCTTTCCGGACGACCAGGTTGATATCTTCCAGGCTGGGGGATACAGCATTCTTGTTCCAGCAGAACTCTCCGTTCGTCACTGACACGACAACGTCGCCTTGCTCCAAAGGCGCGCTCTCAACAACCTCGCGCACGTCCGTCTGGAGCTCGTCTGCGGCAAAGAAGTCAGACAGACGCTTGATGGACACCATAGCCTCGATGATGTTGGTGGTGACCATGCTGAACATGACCAGAGGGAACTGGAGCAGCATGTAGAGCGATATCGCAGGGAAGATCTTGTCCGAAGTGAGCGACGAATCGGAAGTGTACGCGGCCACGGCGAACGAGCTGAAGGCCACAAGAACTAAAACTGAGAGTTAGTTTCCCCGTCAGGTAGCGAGAATAGTGTACATACGAGGAATACCGGTCCAGAGGGCGTTGTTCAGAGACTAAAGATGTCACAGTTAACATCAAATCGAGGGTGAAGCTCAGTAACTCTTACCGAGAAGATCCCAATCTTCCGAAGCATCTTGATTTCCTCGTCATTCCGGACTTTGGAAACCCACCGCATGAAGGCATTCTCCCAAGCGTACAGTTTGATGCTGCATTTATCGGTCAGAAGCCATGTAATTCTCACCATCGAAACACTGACCTGCGAATGTTGCCAAGAAGCTCGGACATGAGGCGAGTTCGCTTGTCGCGGTTCTTCATCTGCTTCTCTTGGAGCTTCTTGAGGATGCGCGCAATGAACGTGTTCAAGGGGATAGACACGATCATGATCGCTACTCCAACAAATGCAGGCCAACCAAGGATGTTGTACAGGGAGACGAACGCCAGGATGATCTACGTCCACAGGTAAAATGCACTGAAAAAGCGTGACGGAAGGGATGATCGCATACCTGGAACGGACCGGAGATGGAGATAAGACCATACGTGCAGAAATCTTGAAGACGCGCTGCATCCACGGACATAAGGTTGACGATATCTCCGGACGCACTACTGCGCCCATCATTCGACAAGATGAGAGCCTTCTTATAAATAGCTGTGACGAGCCCTGAGCGGACACGCATCCCAGTCTCGAAACAGCTCTGGAAGTACTGTGACAGGAGTTAGCCAACCTGTCAATAAGATACCACGAAACACGTGCCTGGTGCAAGATGATGGTCTGCACAATCGAAGCTGCGAACATGATTGCTGCGACCGCAAAGCCTTCAACGGCGCTCGGCCCGTCGGTGTCAGAATACCTAGAGGCCTGGTATGACGAGATGTACGCCAAAAGCCATCGAAGGAGCTGAGGCTGTAGGAACGCGAGAGCATCTTGAGCGAGCTTGAGGACAAGCGCGAAGGCGTACGGACCACCGTAAGAGACGAAAAGAGCCACCCAGAGGGACGAACTTTCGGGGAGTTAGCACGCGGGGGAAGTGCCCTATTCAAAATATGGAATAGCGTACTGTTTGTGCATGGCCTCTGTAAGCCTGTCCCCCAAAGCCGCCGACTCATCTTGAGGTACCAGCGCAGGAAGATCCTTCTCCGTGATGTACTCGGTTGCGCCCTTCGTCATCAGCGGGTTCATCCAGCTGAATGTCCATCGACTGAAGATGTTGGCCGTAAGGAGGGGGCTTTCCGCGTGGCCGTGGACAAGTTCTCCGGGCCGGTCATCTTCTGTGAATTCTGGACCAAGGCACTCTAGTAGGAAGGCGAGGAGTCCCAATCCTGCGGCGGCACTACGGATGGCAACTATAGGAAGGACAGCCTCTTGGGAGACTGATAGCGCAGTGCGTGCCCATATTGTGAACGCAAGCGCATATGTTGGCCAGAAGAGGAGGAGGAGAGAAGATGATGTGCGCGACCGGTAGTGATTGAGGGGCGTGAGCACAAGCGCGAGAAGCAATGACGCGATCTCGAGGACGTATGGTGGGAGGAAGACAACCGAGATGGGGGTAACGAGGATGAGGATTAGGTTCGCGCTACTTGCCACGAACGCGAGCGAAAGAAGGAGCTGAGAATAACATGCGATGAATGGAATGAGGCACGGCCTGTGCATTAAACAAGGTTTAGACTTACCAGTTTCGCACGCAGCACCCATACACTCTTCCTCGATCTTTTGTGCACCTCCTCTCCTCGACGGACCGCGCTGGCGACGACGGCGCAGGCGACGAAGACAATGAAGAGCGGCGAGAGGACGGTGCTCTCCTCGAAGCAGGGCGTGAGGTCGAAGGGGCGTATGCGAGAGACAGGGCCCCAGCCCTCGGAATCGGCGCGACACGCCAGAAGGGAGGACATTGGGCGCGGGAGGAGATGGCGACAGCGAGCACGCAGAACGCGTTGGCGATGGCGCACTCCGGGGTCTGTTGGGCTTCTTGAACCTGCTTTTCCTCGAGCGGCTGGTGACTAAGTCGCGTCCGATTCCCAAACCTCGCTCGTTCCTCCTCAGACGCTGACTAACGTCATTGCCTCGGCATCGGCCCGCACGCCACGGAGTTGTAGTGGGCTGCCCGTGCTAACAATCGCTCCGTCTGAGCCCGTCGACCCTGCCCCTTGCCGACCATCATCTTTTTCTGCGAGACTCACCCATACAATGTCATTTAGAGCCAACTCCTCGCGCTACACAATTTCTCTCGACTCGCTACTCTTCTCAAGTGCTCCCGTGGATCTCCGATCGGCGTGACGGGCTTTCGAGTTCCTCGTCGTCACCCACTCAAAACCATCATGAGTCGGATGCGGCTCGACGGGGCCGAGAGTGGCACCCTGCCCTGCAGCCAGTACGGCATCCTCTCAATTGGATTAAGGTTGGGTAAGCACCTGTCCACCCCGACTGATATCCCGATAGTAACAGAAACTTGACTGCCATTCCGGTGCTAGGTGATTCAGCAGTCATTATCTTGCCCCACATACATGACCGCAGATGCCATGACGCATGCCAGAATTAACTCTTCGCGGGAATTGAAGACTGTCTCTGCTGATCGATATGAAGATGTAGGGGTCACGATGGCAGACGCGTGCTTGACCGATTCAAGAAGGATCGAGGTGTGCTATCTTGCACTGCAGCCCTGCCGTTATGTGCAGAGGCGTATAACGGTGCTGTACTGCTCAGTTGCGTTAACCTTCGAGAATCGTACCCGTGAGCCACTATATCGTTTCATTGTGGGCCTCGTGGCAACACTCAAACTCACTCACATAAACTCGACCTTCCTTCTGTGCCATCTCAGAAGTTTTGGAGTGTCGAGAGCCCGGCGTTCTACATCTTAACTCGGTCTTTCGGAACCAAGTTCTGCATAAAGCCAGTATACACGAAACAGCATGCTTCACCGGCATATTATCCGTGACATATGGTACTGAGACGAGCTATATGTTTCATATTTCCTTCACAGACTCAACAGAACACCGATGCACCGCATATGCCACTAGACCAAACCCCACCCACCGAAAGCCCCTAGCAAGCCGGATCTCCGACCACATACGCTCACAGTCGGATCCAAGAATAACAAAGTTTGTTTGAGATGCGCGCCCATTTCAAAAGATCAACGACAAGTCTTCAGCCTGTCGCTAGAGGATTTACAGGGCTTAGGCCTTGAAGGTATCCTCTATCCCATGACCACACTCGCATGGACTGCTAGCATCCCTTCATCCGGACTCGTCGAATTTACGGGAGAAACAAAGTGTCACGAGTCAGAGAGCAACTATGCCGCTATTATAGTCCCCGTGTAGTCTATTCCTAGCCTTGTAGGTCCTATAATATATTATATTTATATCTCGAAGAAGTCTGACATTCGGATTATTCACTCCACATCAGACCCCACAAAACCCACAAGCTAAACTGGTTTTCTCGGAAGAACATTCTATGTCTTTTGAATTGATGTCTAAGAGTCAATCACCTCTTAAATGCAAGAACGGACACTCAAGCCCCCTAGTTATGAGATACGGGACGGGGCAGCACAGATTCTTGTGTTTCCTCGCGGTGTCAATGGATCTCCGACTAACGCTCCTCTTAGACCATTTCTACTTTAATGCTCTTGGCTACTCCACACGCATCATGCGTAGAAGAGCCCATGGGTCAAGTGAGACTGGCAGGTGGAGTTGATACAGCCGACAACAATCACTCTAGGTCTTCCCCACTCCCACCCCGGATTTCTACCGGGCGTGACGTAGCGCGGCTCGGAGGGACTGGAGGTCCACGCGAGGTTCGTCGGGAGTTCGCATCTCGAATTGCAAGTCGCGTCGTCGCTCAGTCCAGTCAGGCTCATCCACTCAACCCCGAGTCCTCGCCTGTAATAGCTCGGCTTTCCTTGAGGCGTTCCATGCGGCCGCTCATCGGCCATGCACAAGTGTATCCTACTCCATCGTCGTGACTTCTTTCACCTAATTTATCTTCAGAACCACCCCACCCCGTAAAGAAATGTGTTGCTACCGATATTTTGCTATAACATTAGTGGAGAATGGCGGGTCCTCTTCGGTCCACAGACTTGCTGTGAGTCTACCATGCCATCGCTCTTTGGATACGCTTATTTTACTTTCCCGGGAGCACCTCGGTGTCTATTCAAGTTCGCCCAGCCGCTCCTTGAGGAAGCAGGTATCCTATTCCTCCCTCTCATACAATGCCGCGGCCGTTTTCTGGGCACTGTGCACAGAACGGCTGTGACCTCGGTGGCGGGTGGACTACCTGACAACTTCCCGGACATTTTCCGCTCCTCGAGGGTACAAATACGAGTTCACGACAACCACCATCAGTGTCGACAAAACGGTCGCTCTCAACAGCCGCAGCTTACCAGCTATCTAGCTCCTCGACATGTTTCCCTCCACCGCGCTCCTCTCCCTCTCCTTCCTTGCGATCGCCTATGGGCAGCAAGTTGGCACTCTCACCGCGGAGACCCACCCCGCGTTGACCGTCCAGCAGTGCGCAGCAGGCGGTACTTGCCAGTCTCTCCAACGTTCGGTCGTCCTCGACTCGAACTGGCGCTGGCTTCACGACGTCAGCAGCAGCACCAACTGCTACACTGGAAACACTTGGGACGCCACACTTTGCCCCGATGGCACAACTTGCGCCGCGAATTGCGCCCTCGATGGTGCTGACTATTCCGGCATGTATTCCGTTCTCTTTGCGCGGACAATGCTGAAGGTTGTGACTACAGGCACTTACGGTATCACGACGAGTTCGGACTCGCTCACGCTCAAGTTCGTGACCCAGGGCCCGTATTCGACCAACATCGGCTCGCGTGTGTACCTCCTCGGTGAGGACGACACGAACTACCAGATGTTCAACCTCAAGAACCAGGAGTTCACTTTCGACGTCGACATGTCCGGCCTCCCGTGCGGCCTCAACGGCGCCCTCTACTTCGTCCAGATGGACCAGGACGGCGGCATGGCCCGCTTCACAGGCAACAAGGCCGGCTCCAAGTATGGTACCGGCTACTGCGATACTCAGTGCCCACAGGATATCAAGTTCATCAACGGCGAGGTGTGTACCTGAGTTCAGCATCCCTACGACCCTCAGTAAGCTCATCCATGCTACCCAACGAACAGGCCAACGTCGAGGGCTGGGAGCCTTCCGCCAACGATCCGAACGCGGGCACCGGCCAGTACGGCACATGCTGCAACGAGATGGACGTCTGGGAGGCCAACTCGCAAGGCGCCGCGGTCACTCCGCACGTCTGCACGGTCACCGAGCAGACGCGCTGCGAGGGCACCGACTGCGGCGCCGGCGACGAGCGGTACGACGGCGTGTGCGACAAGGACGGGTGCGACTTCAACTCGTACCGCATGGGCGACACGACGTTCCTCGGCACGGGCATGACCGTCGACACCTCGGCCAAGTTCACGGTCGTGACGCAGTTCCTGACGGCGGACAACACGACGACGGGCGCGCTGAGCGAGATACGGCGGCTGTACGTGCAGAATGGGCAGGTGATCGCGAACAGCCAGTCGAGCATCGCGGGCATGGACGCCTTCGACTCGATCACGGACGACTTTTGCAACGCGCAGAAGACGGCGTTCAACGACACGAACACGTTCGAGAAGATGGGCGGCCTCGCGACGATGGGCGACGGGTTCGACGCGGGCATGGTCCTCGTCATGTCCGTCTGGGACGACCACGAGGCGATGATGCTCTGGCTCGACAGCGACTACCCCACCGACGCCGACCCGTCCCAGCCTGGCGTCGCTCGCGGCGCGTGCCCGACCACCTCTGGTGTCCCCGCGGATGTCGAGTCCCAAAGCCCCGGCGCGACTGTCATCTTCTCGAACATCAAGTTTGGCCCCATCGGCTCTACCTACGCCCAATGAGTGAGTGTCGCACTCGATTGAGAATGGTCAACCTCGAGATCAATGTAACTTCCTTATTGTAGATGATGAGCGGCGATAGGAAGATGGTTGTGGGTGGAACCAACGTCGCTCTGTAAAAGACCTCGAGTTTCTCTAGTCTTGTAATACGCACGTGACTCTGAAGAATAACAAAGAGATTTGTGAACGCATATTCCGAATTGTGCATGCTTTCTCCTTCTCTGACAGCTCGTTGAGGCCCATATATCGGCGTCGCGGGGAAGGTGCGAAGGGAGACCTCGCAAGTAATGTCTGCAACGAAGTATACGTGACCAATGGCCCTACAAAAAGAAGGTTCGTCTCGTAGTCTCCAATTCCGGCTATGGCGATGAATGTCAGTATAATTTGGACCGCAACGTTTTAGTAGTAGTCCATACCTTCCACATCCACAAGTACTCGTCTTCTGTCGGGGGCACGACCTCTTTTCGCACAATTGGCTCTCCCGCCATCTCGCCCCCGTCCTTCATCTCAGCGTCCGTGGGTTCCTGTTCGTCATCTTCATCTGTATCGAACTCTAGTGGTTTGCTAGGAGCTCCCAGATTCTTGACAGCAGGGAGACCCTTCTTTAGGTACCGGAGCTTCAAAGTGAAGCGTGGTCCAATCTCCTGCAGAGCAACTTTCTCTGGTGACCTGAAAGCATACCTAAAGTGGTTTCGTTATGACGCAAAGTCTTAGAAAGAATTGCATGTACACGTACCTGTGCCTTCTGAAGAACAGGAAGTCTCGCTGGTTGTGCAATGTAACAACCTGCCGGCCCTGGAACTCAGGCATAGGCGGGAAGAGGGTCTGGAAGAGGCGGCCAACAGTGTGTCCAAGGCGAGTGACGAACCCGTTCAGCACGAGCTCAGGGAAGTGGGAAGTGGATCGCGCATGACCCTGAAGTACGCATCAAAGAAACGTCGATGACGTACAAAAGACGAGCCGTACCGAAATTTTTTGTGAGAGCTCGATAGATGTAAGCTTGAAGTACGCCGTTGGCCCCTCGGGAAGGTGGACCATGGTAATAGCATCTACGTAGGGGAGCGTGGTTTGGGATTGCATATGTTCAAAAGTAGCGTACGAGACTCACTTGGCTTCTTCATGTCTTCGTTTACGACCATGAGATGGCTATAACCCCGATTCGCAGCCCAGCCCGCAATGCGCCCCACCTCGAACCCCTTGCCTTTCTTCCGCCTAATGAACTCCGCTCCGGGAAACACATTCACTATCTCGTCGCAGAAGTCATAGGTTGTCCGAGTGGCTTTTGGGGAGGTCGTGATGAGGACCTTGGGAGGGACACTAGGGTCGAATGCTCCAGAGAAGTATGCGGCGAAGGGATCGGCAGCTATGTCGGCCGCAGACTCATCTTGCGGTTGCTGCTCGGGCTCCGCAGCGGGGTCAGACGTAGACGGTACGTCCGCAGCCAGGGTAGACGGTCCTGCCTCGGGTTCGGCTGCCGGGTTTGCGGTGAGGAACGAGGGGTCGTACTCGCGCGTATTGTCAAGCGTTCGAGGAACGTTCTGCGCGAGCCGTTTCTGCGTAGCGGAGACCATTAAGAGTGTGAAAATATGCTGTATGCGCGGGCATGTACCTTCTTTGCTAGTGGGTCATTCGCCTCTATCTTGGCCTGCGCGAGCCTCTTTTTGAGTTTGTCCTGCCGTTTCGTCTTCTTCTGCTTGTTCGCGATTTCCTCGCGCTTTATTTTGTTCTTGATCGCGGAGGGCTCGAACCGACTAGGCGGCATGCTGGGCGACGCGCGACGGTAGCAAGGGGAAGAGATGTGAAGGGGGAGGCTGCGCGCCGGAGGAAAGTGTGAGCGCGTCCAAAAATCTGAAGCACGGATCTGGCAGTGAGGAGGATTCCCACGCCAGATCTCTCTTCCTCGTCACGACCACCGACGACCACGACACGCTCACCCCATGGCCTTTCCTCGGAGACCCCCGCTCGTTTCGCTTTTTCTGCTCCTGTTTTTCGCCGCCGCCGCCAACGCATTGCACTTCTACCTCGACACCAACGAGAAGCGATGTTTCATTGAGGAGCTCCCGACGGACACGGTAGTGGAAGGTATGTGCTATGTGGCACTGCGGAACGCCCGCCATCCTCGTGCTGACGTGTGCCCGCCACAACCCAGGACACTACCGTGCGCTCGAATGGTCTGAGACCGAGCAAAAGTATGTTGAGAATCCCAACCTCGGGATTCTGGTCGAAGTCGACGTGAGTCCCGGCTTCACCGTTATATTATGCATGTGCTCAACACACACTACATTGCCGTGCCCTTTGTCTCGCCCGCCATGCCTCCATCTCGTGCATTTGCGTCTAATAGGAGATTGAGACCGGCCATAACGTCGTCAAGACCCGCGGGCCGTCAGACAGCCGCTTCACATTCACTTCACACGACTCAGGCGACCATTCGATCTGTCTCTCGAGCAACTACGGCACGTCCTGGTTTACGACGACGCATATCCGCCTACACCTCGACATTGTCATCGGTAGTACCAAGGCAGACCAGGAGCACGACCGTTCGCACGTCTCAGAGCTCTCCCAGAAGCTCAGGGACCTCAACATGAAGCTCGAGGACATCCGACGCGAACAGCAGTACCAGCGCGAGCGGGAGGCGGCATTCCGTGACCTTAGCGAGTCGACGAACTCGCGCGCGGTGTGGTACACGGTCGCCCAGATTGGTGTGTTGATTGCGACATGTGTATGGCAGATGAGGCATCTCAAGGTGTGTGGGCCTTACTCGTATTTTGCGATCACAAGACTCACGAAGCCTACTTTAGCGGTTCTTTGAGGATAGGAAAATGCACTAATGCGCTAATGTCCTTGTTGTGGATATGTTTCTATATTATTGGTCGGTTTTCCACGTCGGACAATGTCTGGGTCGCCTGCGGTGACGAACAAGCCTTGAATCAGGCTCTAGCCTGCACGAATGTGCATTGCATAGGGTGCCACATACACATTGCATGAATGCAGCATCAAAGTCGCAGGAGGACTTTCTTCGCGAATGGCGCTTCCAACCTTGCGAGTGCCAACCGCAGCTTCTGCGTCGCCACCCCGTCATTCTCTTCGTCAGAAAGGTCCAAGATCTCGTGTTCGGGCTCTTTCAGCTGTACATCCGGGCCCCGAGAGCTTAGCACATCTTACGGCGGTTGATGAGCAGAGAAACCGACCTTCAAGGCGGTGATAACCTCCATGAGGTCTTCTCGATCTTGTCGACTGTGTTCGCTGTACCACCGGCTTTGCCAGTACCCGTGTGCTTTGAGGTTCTTGAATATGAACGCCGAAGTTGGCAACGAAAGTGGTTGCTTTGACATGGCACCGTACGAAACGAGATGGGCGCCCTCGCCGAGGAAACGCGTCATAGCAGACGTGGCCGGACCGCCCACACAGTTGAGCATTAATTTAATGGGCTAAGGCAGTATTAGTTACGAAGTCGACATGCGGGAAATGCGGTTCTCTATACGTTTGATGCTGTCATTTGTTTGATGTGCTTAGTGAGATTCTTGTCTTCTAAGGCATCGTATGTAAAGACGTGTGTAGCCCCCAACTTCGTGAGGGAGGCAACCAGGTTGTCGAGGTCAGGTCTTCAACGGGAGGTCAAAACTCTGTTCGCCCGAAATTCAGAGTATGTACCTGTTCCGTACGAAGTTGATGGTCTTAATGCCCTTTAGAGCAGCAATTTGAATGACCGCTTGGCCGACCTAATGTATATAATGTCTCAACGAAATGCGGCCCCATACGCGTCGACGAGGGACGCTCACCGCGCTATTGGCACCTATACAGAATAAATTAGGTCACGAAGTGTCCAAACGAAGGGTACAGTACCGTTTTGTATTACCCAGTCGCCCTCTTTGAGCTCTATAAATTCGTGCAGCATACCGAATGCTGTTGCAGGGTTGACCTGCACATGTTTAGGTACAACTTGGTATGACCACTACAAGACCAGCGTACCGCGATAGTAGCTGCATTAACTTCCGACAATCCTTCAGAGGGTAGCTTTATGGCATCATCCGCAGACAAGACACGGGTCGAGGACCAAGTCCCCACTTGAGGTTTCCCGCTGATTACCCAGTCGCCCTTCTTGAACCCATGCACGTCGCTCCCAACCTCTTCGACTTCCGCAAGACCTTCGTTCCCACCGACGAATACTTCCTCTCCCGAAAGGGTGAATTGGGCAGGTTTTGCGGGATATACGCCTTGAACCACGTTTATATCAGAAGGGTTAATGGGAGATAGACGGAAGCGGATGTTTAGAGAGCCAGGTGGGGGCGGAGGTAGCGGATCATAGGACTTGATCTCGAGGACCTCGGTAGGGTTGCCCTTTCCTTTGAAGATAACAGCACGTTCAGAAGAGAGATAAGACACATGGAATCTCTGCGTGAGAATATAAGACGCCCGTGTGCGAGGTTGGCGTGAAAGACGTGTAGCACATTGGCGGAGCATGGTAGACGAGTTCGGGGCGGCCGAGTTGAACGCGGGCAGGTGCGGGCGGTCTCTACGGCCGATGACGCAAGGCGCTAGCTTAACCCTAGCGTGTCCTGAAGTAGGGTTGGATGTCACATGGTATGACCAACGAGCGCTTCGACACAGAATCTTTGCCAGAACGCTACGCACGTCTGCCACCTCGTCCTCCGGCCAACCCTTCCAGTCTTGCCTGCCATGCTCCCTCGTCACGTTCGCCGTGCGGTAGTCACCCCAGCCGCTCCTGCGCAAATACGCGCACTGCTCCTCAGCAGGCAGGCGCTCCACCCTGTCCCCCTCGGTCTCCACCCTGCTCTCCGGACTGCTGGCACGCCCGCTGCGTCATTCCACTCCTCCGCGCGCCGTCAGAACAACGAGCCGCCCAAATCGCCATTTGCGACGTTCGTGGAGGTACTGAAGGAGGAGCTCAGGAAGAACCGGGAGCTGCAAGACAACGTGAAACAGCTCCAGGGTGATGTCGAGAAGTTCCAGGACTCGGAGGCCATGAAGCGGGCCCGGGACGCATACGAGCGTGCAAGGGTGTGTTGGTCTGTGGGGCTACATTTTGCTGACCCCTTCTGACACGGTTTTCTTGAATAGTTGACATCTAGCATTAAAGAGAATCCCCGACTGCGTGCAGCGGCGGAGGAGCTCAAGAAAGCTGGTGTCAAGGTCGGAGACGCGGTCGGCGAGGCATTGAAATCCATGGAGGAAAGCGAAATCGCTCGCGCCGTGTGTACACATCAACTCCGTCATTGCTCCCCAGCTAAACACTCGCGTGCCACCAGATTTCGCGTGCCTCGGCTGCCGTGTCATCAACGATTGAGCGGACGACCGAGCCAATCCGTAACACCGCCGCGTACAAGACGCTTTCGGACACCATCGCTGACGCACTGGACGACAGCGGGAGCGCGAAGCATGCCGGGTTCGAAGAGAAGGAGGCGCGGCGGAGACGACGCCAACTTCGCCTGGAAAAGGCCGGTCGGAATAGCATTGGTGTTCGTACCAAGGCGAACCCAGAGTGCGTACCTCTCCCTTGCACGCATTTCCTTTGGGCTAAAGAACCTATGAATGGTGCAGCGCCGGCCAGGCGATGGTCCTGCACAAGGACTCGCCGAAACAGGAGCGGTGGAACCGGATGAAGGAGGCGAACCCCCTCTTGCGGTCGTTCGCGGACCTCAAGCAGCAGTACGATGAGAGCGAGAACCCGCTCATCGCGTCAATGCGAGGCGTGACGCAGACAATCGGCGGCTGGTTCGACGAGAACGAAAGCGCGCAGGTACAACGGCTCATGAAGGCGATGGACCCCACGTTCAATTTGGAGAGCTTTGAACGTGAGCTCCGGGAATACATCGTTCCGGAAGTCGTCGACGCGTACTTGAGCGCGGACAGGGAGGCATTGGAAGCGTGGTGCGGAGAGGCGGTGAGTATACTCTGACACCATGCGGTTGATGAGAGCATTTCTGACACATACGGGCTGGTTTCCGGCTTGACGACAGACGTATAATGTTCTATGGGCTACCATGGAGCAGTACTTGAAGCAAGGTCTTGTGAGCGATAGCAAGGTCTTGGACATCCGGCAAGTTGATGTATGTAATCTTTCTTTTCATGTCACAGTTTAGGAACTCACGCTCTTGATAGGTCTCAACAGGCAAAATACTTGAGAACAACATTCCGGTGTTTGTCATCACGTTTGCGACACAGGAAATGCTCATCTTCCGAAACGCCAAGACGGGAGAGATTGTTGTCGGCGCTGAGGACCGGGTAGAGCAATGCCATTACGCTGCCGTCGTTACCCGGCTAGAAGAGGAGCTCGATAACGAGCTCACCGGTGGCTGGAAGATTGTCGAGGTATGTGACATCTCCAACCTGAACGTCGGCTCTGCGACTGACTTCCGCTTAGATGGGCCGGAGATCTGCCCGCCAATACTTGTAGTACATCGACCGACCCCTTCATCCACCGCTTCCGTCCTACCGTACAAAAGTTGTTCCTATCACATCCCCCACCCTAATCCGCACGCATATCCCTTGTCGCACTGACACACTGCTCCCCTCACCGCTCATATATACACGTACGATACTTGCAAGTAGTTTCTGGATCCATGTAATGTCGGACAGTGCACGACAGCCCTCCACGGGGCCAGGAATTACGATAATGCATTAGAGAATCCATTACTACAACTAGAACATATAACTTTTGAGCGTGATCATGGGTGTGGCGTAAAATGAGCGAGGGGGGGTGTAAAGGGAGCACGAAACGTCTATGAGTATCCAAGACGAGTGACGGGGTCGGGTGTCCGAGTGTCCGGGTCAGTGGGCACTCTGAGAGCTACTCCGGGCGTTGTTCTCACGGAACGCCGCCCAGGCATCCTCAGTAGCCGCGGCTATGCGTTGCTTGATGCTGCCAACGCTGTCCAGGGCGGGGCGAACGTCGAGGGAGAAGACGGGCGAGCCATCCGGTTCAGGGGGCGCAGAGTAGTAGTCGATCACGTAGCGGACCTCCTCGCCCCCGTTTCTCTTCACTATCCAGTCATGGCGATCGAATGGCGGCTCGTCGCTGTAGGCTAGAGTGAGAAGGCGCATGAGAGAGGGGTGGGGGATAGACTCACTTAAACCGAGACGGTAGCAACCAGCCAGCGAAGAGCCAGAAACGGGCTTTGGGCGAGAGCTCACCGGGACGGCCCTTGAAGCGTGCCAACTGTGGGACACTTCCACTACCGCAGCTCAAAGTGAGCGAGGACCAAAACCGACAGCAGTGCACGACAACTCACGGAAGCTCCTTGTTTTCCCACTTGAGAATCTCCTGCCACGCCTGCTCGTTGAGGAAGTTGTGGATCTGGACCATCATCTCGACGTGCTCCTCGGGGGTCTCCCAGCCCTTGCGCACGAGCGCGTTGTGGAACTGCTGCGGGGAAGGGTACTCCCAGTGCCCCTCCGCGTCGCGCGGGATCGTCGACGTCTCGCGCTCGGTCGGTAGCACGGACTCTTGGTGCACGGCGCGCTCCTGCGAGAGCGTGGGCATCTGGTTGAGCGGGTTCAGTCCCTCCGAGGGGGCGTCGTGGGTGATTGGACACCGCGCAGGGGCCTGTGCGGGCTTGTCATGCGAGATGGGACATTTTGCGGGGCCGCTGGAAGAGGAGGCTTGGGCGGAGGAGTGGTCGATTGGACACCGCGCGGGGGGAGCAGGGGGCGCTGAGACGGACTGGGAGGCTGCCTGGCCCATGGCGAAGTTTCGGTGAGCGAGGAGGAGGGGTTTGAGGGAGAGTTTCGAGAGGACAAACGGGATTGGAGTGGAAAGCTTCCAAAGGACGAGCCTCAGAGGGACGCCACGGAGCAGGACGGGTTCTGCCAGATCACCCTTCAGATCCCGGCCCGCTCGGGCCACATACAGCGCTAACGAAATGGTGCAAGATCCGTGTTCCATGATTGGCTCGCTCAATGCAGGCTTCAGCCGTGAAATAATCTGAAGACTTTTCACCGACGACATGTGGGCGAACCCCAGACAGTCGTGTGGGACGTTAAGTTAGGACTGTGATAAAGATACAACATGCACATGAAAAGCGAATGAACGTGAGGGAGAATCCAGGATGAGGATGTGAGCAATACTACAACATGACAGATGCTACGATGTGCAAGGTATAGATAGAGCAAGGGAGAGGAAGGTCTAGAAGGGCCTCATCGAGGTGCATCTTCTTCACTATATCGTGGGGGAGCTGGGAAGCGTGATGCAGCCTTGAGCGGATTGAACATGCTCGAGTAGCCTTCCATTGCCGACTCTGTCGCCGACTGCGGGGATCTCTGTGGTGCTGACAGAGGTTGTGGTAGTGACGCGGATGGTGGAGGTGAAGCGGCGAATGGATCTTTCTCTTCTGGACCGCCGCCTAATGAAAGAGCGGTGAGCGTTGCGTCAATAGACCCAGTCCCAGCTGTCCGTTTCCCAAATGGCCGTGATGCGAAGCTAGGGCGCGAGTTACCACCCTCCTTTTCCTTCTTCTTGAAGATGTTGGAGAACATCTTCTTGAAGTTCCCTGAAGATGTGGGGAAGCGCGGCTTCTCACCCTTGTCAAAGGTCGATAGGCGAGGAGATGTGTTTGGGGAGAATGTGCTGGAAGTGAATGATGATCGGGGTAATGCGGCGGAAAAGATGGAGGAGACGGAGCTGGAAGAGGAGTGCCCGTGGCCGGAGCTGGAGCGAGGGGAGTGGGGGTCGGATAGGGCGAGTGATGGTGGTCTTCTGGCGGCGGACTTGGGATGGGAAAACGTCACCGGGGAAGACATCGGTCGAGGGATAGTACTTTGGCCTGACGGCGGTCGGGGACGAGCAGCCCTTGGAGACACCTTTTGACAAGGAATGGAATCAGTACGGTTCCGTGTGAGACCACAAAGGCACCATCTCTAACCTGTCGCCGGTTCCCGTTGTCATCGAAGGGGAATTCTGCTTCGTCGTAGTCCACGATGCTTTTAGCTGACCAGTTGTCTTCGATGGGTGTTGACTAGAATAGGGGCGATTAGCAGGAAAGTCTGGAGCGCATGCAATATACCCACATCCCCATAGATCACATAGGCACGATGCTTCTTCAACACATCATCCGGACCCTTCTCCTGTGATGTCTCGTGCTCCGAGAACCTCCCCAGCGCTCCGACGCTCTGGAGTCGCGACCGTGGCTGGAGTCTTGCCTGGAGGAGAACGGCATCGTTCGTGGACAGCTTCAGGGACGGCGGTCTCTCTCGGGGTCGTCTGCTCTCCTCCGACGTCGAAGTCGTCGCTTCCAGCGCCGCAAGAGCCTGGCGTACCTCCACATCAGGAATGTTGGCCGCAGACTCCATGACCTCCTTCATGTCGCGCTCCGAGAACGACGCGCGGGGGAGAGGGCGGACGTTGGTCGGGAACGCGCGCTCGTGCTCGGTGATGAGGAGCGCTTGGACGTACTCGCCGAACTGCATCAGCTCTACGGCGACCTCGGCGCAGTCACTGACGAACAGGTTGAGCGCCTCGACTATCCAAAATGCGACGTCGTCGTCCATGCCCGGCAGCGGTTCCCCGGGCTTCACCGTGGAGAGTGCGTCCTCTATGTGCTCGAATTGCAGTGCGGCGGCGGTGAGCTGGTCAATGACCTCCCAGACGCTCAGGACTTCTTGCTCGAGCGGGGAGTATTCCGGATACTCGGCGGGACTGAATACTGAGCTGTTGATGACAGGGAGTTCGCCGGAGAGATATTCGAGGACATCTCCGGGGTCGTCGTCCATAGCCATCACTATTGAAGGGTCCAGCATTTGGGGCTCGCGGTCTGACATGTCGAGGGGAGGGGGACGATGTGAATGGTGTGGTTCGCGGATAAGAGGGGCGTTATTTGGCGGGATGTAATTGGCAGTGGATGTGGGCAGACTGATTGTGCGGTTGTGATTTGGTGTGGACGGAGAACGGGGGTAGCCTCCGGGTGAGACCCCGTCTTCCGAGGCGTAGCAGTCATATATCCACATATCGTCCATCGACACGTCCGGACTCCGTGGACCGCCCATAGTGTCCTGCACATAGTGGTACGGCCCTTTGGTGCCAACTTGTGGGGTTTCTTGAGTTGTCCGTATTTGTTTGCGAGAAATAGTGCACTCACTTGGAGACCTCTGCCCCGGCAAACGCGCATATGCGAACCGCGACCTGTACGGACTCATCTCCTGGTCCTCCTTGATCGGAGAGAGCATGGCTAGCCCGGGCATCTCCCTCGTCACCGGAATATAAATCGTAAAAGAGTATGAATGTGTTCTGAAGCTGCGGTTGAGCACCCCCACTCTGGAGAAGCGCGGGCGCGCGGACCGGAGGAATACTCACCGTGAAGAGGGCGCTATCAAGCGGCCTTGCACTCAAATGAGGGAACGGGACCGGGCCAGCGAGGAATATACAGAACAGCAGCGGCGCAAACGAGACAGCGGAGGGCGTGGAGGCGCGTTGCCGTCCGTCGCCGTTCCCTTCGCCGCCTCGGACGTTATAAGGAGATGGGCGACGGGACGATTGGCGCCAAATCACGGCTTTGATGGAATCACGCCTAAACGGGTCGCTGTAACTTGCAAGTGTATTCCCGACGTCATCTGAACACTCCGATAATTGAACACCCTGTTAGGCGAGAAGAACGTGTCTTCTGTTCTAGCCTGATCCTGACGGAAGCCCTTCGAGTCCGGACAGATGTCATGAATACTGCGAGACCAGGAATGCCCTGGATGGGACCAGCATGGAGAACAAATATAGGATAGCGTAGGCAGCACCGTATAGCATGCGCGTACAAGCGAAGGCAATGAAGGCAGCAAAATGGAAACTCACGTCGCCCCCCATCATGACCACAACCGCGGTTGCTGCCAGTTTGCCAGCACACAACTTCCCGCTTACCCCACGGCCACGCAATTTCGTGTATCCGGCTTCCTGGACTCCACTTGGGCGATGTGGGGGTGATTCTCGTGATTAACATAGGCCATCACGGAGCCGAACCTCATACTCGCGAAACAAGAAAGAAGTAGCCGGACATCATATACAGCGCTTGTTGTAGCCTCAACCAGTCACCTTCGACCTCGGGCGTTAGACGTCGTGTATGGTGACACTCTTAATCGAGCCAGTATATAGCCTTGCGTACGGGGTATAGCATTGGGCAAAGCAATGGATGCCCTGCAAGACAGGTGAGTGGACTAAATGCGGAAACAGCTCACAGGTGGTGGGCTCCCAATCGCGGGCCCCTACTACCATCCAAAAATTAGATCCGACACCTGTCCCAGCATTCCCTTTGAAGGAGACTGTTGCACACCCGAAGCGGGTAGGAGCGCCACCGGCTGTACCGCTGGCGCCACGGGTGCGCCCCCGGCGCCAGGCCGACGGAAGGCGGATGCGGAGGGAGCGAGCTTGAGAGGTGTGCCCACGGTGGGCGTCGAGGGTTCCGCGTGGCGCGGTACGAGATCGTCGACGTTCATACGCGATGCCGATGAGTTGAACCCCATCGAGGGCGGGGAGGGGCTGGCGACCTCCGGGCTGGCGGACATGAACTCGGGAGAGTGCATAGCACTACGCACGAGCGATGCGCCCAGGAGCGCTTCCGCCTGGGACGGGTCCTGTGTGTCAAGGGGGAGGGGGAGATGGCATGTCAGTGTTGCGCAACGGAAAACGTGTTGCGGGTGAGAAACGTACAGCCCACTTGGCGCCGACCATCCACGAGCCGCCAAGGATCTCGCCGTTCTTGCGAATGGCGCGAATGGCCTCGGCGGGATGCAGGTATCCGATGCGGAAACAGTTCAGGAGTTCAGAACTCTGCTCGGCTTCGGTGGTTTCTCCCAGAGAACGGAAGTACTCGACGGTGACACTGTACTTGTCCGGCGGATAGCCAAACACTACGATGTAGAGCGGCTGAACATTCTGCTGTGGTGGGGGCGGTGTTGGCTTGGGGGTGGTGGGGTGTGAGGAACGGAATAGAGATACGCGGCTTTGGGATGATTCGAACTGAGAGCAATACATAATTAGTTTCAGAAGGGGTACACATCATCAAGAACATACGCGCTGTGAGAACCGCGAAGGGTCAGGGATCTCGTTGACGAGGTCGTTGACAGAGGCCATGGGTGGCGCGTCTTCGTCGTCAAGTGTTTGTCTAGGCCTTTGCCTATGATAGATGACAACTCAGAAGTGCTTCGACACGGATGCAGCTAAGCGCGTACCTGGAACTTTCGAACATAGAATCCATACCGAAATCCGAAATGGGTCTTCCGGAGAACGAGTGGTTCATTTTGGCTTTCGTGGGCACTAGGGGCGGGTCGTCGCGCGGTCCTGGAGGTGAGGACTGTGGGAGTCCTATCAGTTATGAGAACACCAGATCCCCGATGTCAAAGAAGGTCTCACGCTTGACTGGCTGGCAGACTACAAGGGTGCGTCAGAACAGTGCCCATAATCAGCGAAAGGCGTGGCGCGCGCACCATAAGGTATCCTGGCTGGTAGTGACTCCTCGACTGAGACAAGCCTTCGCTCAGAGGAGAGCCCATCCCCAAAGAGGAGCCCATGCTCATTCCCATGGCACCCCCGCGGACGCTTGGGCTTGAAGTTGACTGGTTGAGGTTCGACATGCCGGCCACGCTGAAGGGAGAACCATTGTACTGCACTGAATGGGAATGAGAATGTTGGAAGGGCGACCGCTGCTCTTGGCCGATGGCCCCCGAGGCGCTGGACTGGAATGAGCCGCTGCTTGGGAACATTATGCACGTTAGCGAAGGTGTAGGGGAGAAGGGCAGCGGAGCAGGACGCGGTAGAACACGACGCAGAGGAACGCGACTTGTTCTCGTCTCAGAAAGACGCGCGCTGGGTTCGAGGGACACGTGACGCAATCTTGGCGATCACGTCCCGAGATCTGCAGGTGCTTTTCAGCCACAGCTCTCCAGAAATCTCTCGTAAGGCCTTGAGCGGCCTGTCCCCTGTATATACACCTTCGCCCACCTCTATAATCCCGCTCTTTTCCTTCCACAGCCATTCTCACCTTACGACATTGCTCACGATATAGCGCATAATGTCTATCAACCCGGAACTCTTCCCGGCCATTGGCTCGGTTGCGGACCAAACGGAAAAACTCCCCGTGGAGGCTCAGACCGTTGAGGTCACCCTAGATGAAGAGAGGCCTGTTCAGGAGATAGAATCTCTCTGCATGCGATGCGAGCAGCAGGTACGTCTTGTCATCCCCGTCTCTCTAACCGATGCATGCTGAAGGGCCTTACCTGTAGGGAGTTACCCGATTGCTCCTCACAACTATTCCGTACTTCCGCGAGGTCATCGTAATGTCCTTCCGCTGCGAGCACTGCGGCTTCTCAAATAATGAAGTGCAGTCCGCCGGGTCGATACGACGTGAGTACTATCCCAGAGGCCATCCGTTCGGTTCCTAAACGTATCACCTGTATAGCCGAAGGTGCAGTTTTCACCGTTCGTGTCCTCTCGCGGGAAGACCTCGATCGTCAAATTGTGAAATCCAACAGCTGTGCCGTCATCATTCCCGAATTTGAGCTCACGATTCCTCCTGGACGCGGACAACTCACTACAATCGAGGGTCTCATCCGCGATATCGTCACAGACCTCGGTGCCGACCAGCCACTGCGCCGCATCCAAAGCCCCGCTGCATACGAGAAGATCGAGAGTATACTCGAACGTTGCCGCGAGATAGTCCCGGATGACGACGATGAAGGCGCAGAGGATGAGAGTACGGCGGGCCCGGTCAAGGTGCCGAAGAGGGCATCCGAGAGCGACGCGCCGCTCAAGGCGTTCACGATCAAGCTCGATGATCCAGCTGGAAACTCGTACGCGGAGTTCTCAGGGAGTATGGCGGACCCAAAGTGGAATATGCGCACGTACCATCGCACGCGCGCGCAGAACATCGAGCTTGGCCTGGTTGCCCCAGACGAACCTGCTCCGGATGCGCCGAAAGAGGTTCCCACAGATTCGAAGGAGGCTGCTGTCGCGGCTGCGGAGGAAGAACAGATTGGAGGCGGCGCAGAGGGCCAGAACGAAGAGATCTTCAGGTTTCCGGGAACATGTTCGAGCTGCGGTCATCCTTCAGACACCCTGATCAAGAAGGTCAACATCCCGTACTTCAAAGTAAGCGTCTGATTGTTCTCATGTTCAATTGAAGCTGCGATCCTGACGCTTCTCTCTATAATCTAGGACATCCTGATCATGTCAACAAATTGCGACAAATGCGGGTACCGCGACAACGAAGTGAAGTCTGGCGCCGCCATATCAGAACAAGGAAAGCGTATCACTCTCAAGGTCGAGGACCGGGAGGACCTAAGCCGTGATATCCTGAAGGTGGGTGCAATTAGAAGAACTTTCTTCTGGCTTCTGCGGCTGACAGTACATCAGAGCGAGTCCTGCGGTCTCAGCATCCCTGAGATTGAGCTAGTCCTGCAAGCTGGCACCCTCGGAGGCCGTTTCACTACGCTGGAAGGCATCCTCGATCAAGTGTATGAGGAACTTTCGGAGAAAGTGTTCGCGTCTGGTGATGCCGCAGACGACCACCACGCGTTCGAGAACTTCCTCAAGAAGCTGAAAGCCGTATGTCCTCCTCTTCGAAGGCCCGAGGAGCGCACCACTAACATGAGCTACAATAACTTGCAGGTCAAGAACGCAGAACACCCATTCACTCTCATCCTGGACGATCCGCTCGCCAACTCTTACCTGCAGAATCTCTACGCGCCCGACCCCGACCCAAACATGACAATCGAGTCGTATGATCGCACATGGGATCAGAACGAGGAGCTCGGCCTTAACGATATGAAAGTAGAGAACTATGAGGAGGATGCAAAAAACGCCCCCATAGAAGCATCTGTACAGTGATTTGCCAGTGGGTTAAAACGTTGTTCTCATCAGCTAGGGACATCGGCCACAATTTGTAGGACGTGAAGAAGTAGCATTAATAACATGTATCTAGACATACTTTTCGTGTACTAGTATCAGTATTTCTCTGGTAGCGTCGCTGCCTCGTTTTGAGTGGGTCTTGGAGGGCCGACTACCATAGCTACACCTGACGTCACAATGGAATGAGCGCTAATGTAAAAGGTGACGCGTCCAGACGCGCAGCCACACTCTAGCTCTAACTTTGACTATAACGATGTCTGGATCGGAAGGATCTTCGGGGCTCAGTCGTTGGGTCCCTTTGGAAAGCAACCCGGAGGTCCTCACAGAATGGGCCGTCAAAGCGGGCCTCGTCGCAAGTCAGGCTCACTTCGAGGATATCTACGGCCTCGACCAAGATGTGCGTCCTTCATACTTGTGTCCATGCCGCAAGCGATTGACGTGTAATTGTAGCTCCTGGCGATGGTCTCACAGCCTGTTAAGGCGGTCATATTGCTCTTTCCCATCACGGAACCATACGAGAACAAGCGGCGCGAGGAAGACACATGGATTGCCGAGTCAGGCCAACACCCTATCGACCCGACCGTTTTTTGGATGAAGCAGACAGTTCGTCTTGCTTTCTTCTAAGACCCATCCCTAGGTTGTAAATCTGAACGGAACTTCTCCAGATCTCTAATGCCTGTGGTACCATGGCACTGCTGCACGCAATGATTAACGTAAGGCGCATAGATCCTAAGTATACACATTTGGCTGAATGCGAGGACACCGCTACAGTCCGACGTGACTTTCGTGCCCGAAAGCCCCATTCAGAAGTTCATCGACCTGTGTAAAGGCAAGAGGTCTCTTCCCGGACGAGAGTTGCTCTGGGATCCGCTCACAGGGTTCTTCATACAGACAAGGAACCACTTGAACGCGCGAAGATCCTCGAGACGACGCCGCTGTTTGCGGACATCCATGCCAATGCGGCCTCCGGGGGGCAGAGCGCTGTCCCAGCCGACCTCGACACCGATCTGCACTTCACCTGCTTCATCCAAGCCCCGAGCCCGCCCGCCCGGGAGGAGGGTGTGCCTGTGGGCCCGGACCAGATGCGCCTGATCGAGCTTGACGGTCGGCGAAAGGGGCCCGTGGACAGAGGTATCTGCAAGGATTTCTTGAAGGTGAGTGAAACTTCGACTAGTGGCCGCCACAACAAATGGTGGGTGGCTCACAGTCTGCGCTGCAATGTTTAGGACGTGGCAGCAGTTGTGAAGGAGCTATACATATCGCAGACGGCAAGCATGCAGTTCAGCCTCATTGCCCTCTCTGGAGGACCGGCTCTGGATTAGTACGTAGGGACCCGGCCATTCCGCTAAAGAAGACTTGTAACGAATGACTGTACGATCAATCGGGAAATTCTCTACATGCGCCGTATCCGTGTGGCCACGGCAATTGGTTGACTACAACGTTACTGGACTTGTTTCCTGTCACGGTTCGATAATCCAGACTTCGGTATCAAAGAACCCTAGAGGTATTTGGATGCCACTCTCTTTTGTCACGCTGGCAGAATGCAACAACTTCATGGTATTGGAGGGGTTGCGGAGGCTTAAGGACATAGGCACACAAATTCGGTTTGCGATTAGGCAACCGTAGAGTTGTCCTCATTGAGACAAGGTAGGAGTAGGATAAGGTAGGGCTAGCAACATTTTGTTCCCGATCTACCGTCTAGCTTACGAGGCAAACGAGGAGACGTGGTCCTCAACCACCTTCTTGATCTGCGCCTCGATCTCGGGGGTGATAGAACCCTTGGAGATCTCCTGCAGCAGAGCACCCTGGGTGGCGGTGAGGTGAGCACGGAACTCACCCTCCCAGCGCGTGATCTGGTCGACGGGGATAGGGTCGAGCTGAATAGGGGGGTTAGTGCGGAGTCTTGATCGTGCGTGTAGAGCGGACTTACGAGACCGTTGACACCCGCGTAGATAATGGGGACCTGGATCTCCATAGCGAGGGGCTGGTACTGGCCCTGCTCTGTAGCAATTGTTAGGAACTAATGACTTCGTTATGAAGTAGATAACTTACTGAGGAGCTCGGTAAGACGAGCACCACGGGAGAGCAGGAAGCGAGTGGAGGCGTCGAGGTCGGAACCGAACTGGGCGAAAGCCGCGACTTCACGGTACTGAGCAAGGTACAGCTTGAGCGAACCAGCGAACTTCTTCATGATCTTGCTGTATAACAGAAGACCTCGTGAGACAGAGTAATTCGAGTGTAGCGCATAACTTACGTCTGCGCGGCCGAACCGACACGGGAGACGGAAAGACCGACGTTGATGGCAGGACGAACACCACGGAAGAAGAGCTCAGCCTCCAAGAAGATCTGGCCGTCGGTGATGGAAATGACCTAGACGTAGCAAAGTGTTCAACAAGTAGTTCGAGTATGAGTACAAACCAGGACGTACGTTGGTCGGGATGTACGCAGACACATCACCACCCTGAGTCTCGATGATAGGCAGGGCAGTGAGAGAGCCTCCACCGAACTTCTCGTTCATCTTCGCGGCACGCTCAAGGAGACGCGAGTGAAGGTAGAAGACGTCACCGGGGTAGGCCTCACGACCGGGGGGACGACGGAGGAGCAGGGACATCTGACGGTAGGCCACGGCCTGCTTGGACAGGTCATCGTAGATGATGAGAGCTGAGGAACCCGTAAGCCTTGTGCAAAGGAATAAGGCGTAAATACATACCGTGCTTGCCGTTGTCACGGAACCACTCGCCCATAGCGCAGCCAGAGAAGGGCGCAAGGTACTGAAGGGGAGCCGCCTCAGAGGCAGTAGCCGCGACGATGATAGAGTACTTCATGGCGTCGTTCTCCTCAAGGGTCTTGACGAGCTGAGCAACGGTGGAGCGCTTCTGGCCGACGGCGACGTAGACACAGTAGAGCTTCTTCTCCTCCTCGTTGCCCTCGTTCCACCGCTTCTGGTTGAGAATGGTGTCGATGGCGACAGCAGTCTTGCCAGTCTGACGGTCACCGATGATAAGCTCACGCTGGCCACGACCAATGGGGACCATGGCGTCGATGGGCTTAATACCAGTCATCATGGGCTGGTTGACCGAGCGACGGGGGAGGATACCGGGGGCCTTGAGCTGAGCACGGCGGCGTTCAGCGAACTTGATAGGGCCCTTGCCGTCGATGGGGTTGCCGAGGGCGTCGACGACGCGGCCGAGGAGCTCAGGGCCGACGGGGACATCGACAATCTGGCCAGTACGCTTGACCGTGTCGCCCTCCTTGATGGCACGGTCGTTACCGAAGATGGAGACACCGACGTTGTCGGCCTCCAAGTTCAGGCACATGCCGCGGATACCAGAGGAGAACTCAACCATCTCTTCGGCTACATAACGGACGCATTGTGAGTGCGCTGGCACGGGAAATGGTGTAGAAAGACGTACCCTGCACGTTTTTGAGACCCCAGACACGTGCGATACCGTCACCGACGCCTTGGGTGGGACGCAACACTCAGCCATGGTGTTGCTAGAGGTGTCCGACGCGTAGTACTCACTGAGAACGCGTCCAGTTTCCTCAACATTTGCGCCCACGGAAGTGCCAGCTATGCGGGACTCGAGAATCGAAGAGACCTCAGACGCAGCTACGCGTGACGTGTCACGAGTGTCCGAGCGAAAACGGCAGCGAGCGACCGCGCGACAGAGGAGGGGAGGGCCCGTTAGACGTGGGCGCGAGAGAAGGGAATGCGGAGGGACGCACCGGCCTTTGCTGTCGCATATGAGCGAGTAACAGCAGGGGTGCTACGGGCAGCGCTCTGGATTGGAAAAGCCCGTTGAGCACCGGGAATGAGAAGCTCGACGACGGCGCAGCGCTGTACGCACTTTGGAGGCGGCCAGCGCAGCTGCGCGGACGGAGTTTCTGAGGGCGACTCTGTGCATGGTACGAGGAGAAGGGGAAGGAAAGTGGGAGGGTGAGATGTCGTTCGGCCGTAGGGAGAGACCGGGTCACTAAACTTTGCCTTACATAACTTCATTTCGGGCGCCGCCCCAATTCCCTGTTCCCGGCCCTCCCGACCTTTCCGATCCCCAAGCTCACCCGCACGGTCCCCGCCGTCGCTCGTCCGAGTCGGCAAGCATGGCCTCTCTCCTCCGACGTGAGTCTCCCTGCTGTTCGCCCGAGGCACGTCTGCCACAGTGCTCATGCCTCCCCTCCTCCCAGCCTCCCTCCGCGCGGCCGCGGCTCGCACCCTCTACACACAGACGGTCCCCCCGCCAGCAACAGCTTCCAATGCCCTCTCGTTAATTCGCTCGCAGCCGTCGCAGTACATCATTGCAAGCCTCGCCGGCCGGAAATACCTCCTCACGCCGCGCGACCTCCTCACCGTGCCACGTCTCAACGACGTCAAGGTCGGTGACGTCCTCAAGCTCTCCGACATTCACGAGATCGGCTCCCGCGAATTCACTGTCCGTGGCGACCCCGTCATCCCCACGGAGCAGGTTCGCGTCGAGGCGACGGTGGTGGAGCACACCAAGGGCAAAATGGAGGTCATCTTCAAAAAGAAAAGGAGAAAGGGTTACGAGCGGACGGTCAGGCACAAGCAGACATACACCCGTCTGCGCATCGGCCCCATTGACATCGTAGACACGCCTTCGTCATCATCATAGCACTCCCTGCGTTCTCGGATCCATAGCATATACATGACATATTAATACTGGACAAAAACTGTGTGACAAGCATGCGCTCAGATTTCACCCTCCTCGGGAGTCTCGGCACGCGCATGAGGCTCGGCGGGCGCGGGGGTCTTTTCGGTAGGGGGAGCTTCAGGCGGAACACTGTAGCGTGCCCTCTATGCGGGTCGGAATATGTAAGGAACTGCCAACACCACGTAAAGCCGACGAAAGGATTGCTCACCTTTTGATCACGCTCGTCGAATGATCGGTCCTCGTACGTCGTTCGGTCGCGTTTGTCGCGTGCATCGGACTCGCGGTAGGCCGAATCACCACGCTCGCGCTCCCGATATGACTGAGAGCCGTCTTGCGCGCTGTAGCCCTCTTCCCAATCACGCCCGCTTCTATGGTCACGACGGCGGTCGTCCCGGTCATAGTCGCGATGCCTAGAAGACCTGTAGTGGTCACGATCGCGATCCCTGTCCCTATCCCTCTCGCGCTCACGTTCCTTGTCTTTGTAGTAGTTTTTGTCTTTTGAGTATTCGCCGGCCCGTGCGTACTCTCTGTCCGAATGACGTGGGTGGCTATCCCTGTCGTGTTCGTGCGCTCTCCGATCGCTTTTGCCGTCGCGTTCATGGTAGCGGTCCTTCTCGGGCTCACGCTCCCGGTCGCGATGCTCCCGGTCACGTTCTCGGCCACGGTCGGGCTCACGGTCCTTCGTAGGCTCCTTACGTCGACGACTCGTCGTGGACCCGCCGTCCTCGGAGATCTCGCGTTCGCGCTCTCGCAGCCGTTCCTGTGAATGCACAGAATTTAGGGATGAGTAAAGAACTTACAAAGGAAGGACGCTCTCAGACCTGCCTTCTGCCGCTTTACGAACTTGGTGAATGCTGCTTTCCGGCTTTCTTCGTCTTCGATCGCATTATACTCAGGGAGGTCCTGCATATATTGGACCGCCTATACAACGATTTAACCCCAGATCGGATGAAATACACGAAACACTCACTTCGTCGTAAGACAAGTTTGCGTCGTGCAGCTCAGCCACCTTCTTCAAGGCGTACCGAAGATCGTCTTGCAAATGACGCTGCTTTCGGTCTGCTCGACGTTTATCATCCGCCTGTTTCTTTACAGCAACATCATGCAACTGCAAGAAGCAATTAGTGAATCTGATTTTAGCCCAACAACCGGATGCATACCGAGTGATAGATTTCCAGGAGATCTGTGTCCGACAATATCTTCCCATTGCCATCGCTGTTGGCCTTGACTATCTTCAGGAACTCTTCGGCGGCAGTGTCGGGCCCAACTTCGAAGGGCTTCCTTTGGGAAGTTTGAGCGACAGCGTTGTCTTCAATTTTCACCTCGGCATTTTCCATCTTGATGTCTAGGCCGTCATTGTAACGCTTGATGGCAGCTTCGGCAATAGCGATTTTCGCGTCCAGCTTCTGGTCAAGAGCATCCACGATATCCCAGAACAATTCGATCGGGTTTGAACCAGGATTCCCGAGCATATCGAGGTAGCGGTTGTCTTCAGCAAACTGGGGATATATCTCCTTCCATTTGGTACGGGCTTTGATCTCGCCCGACTCGACCAGGCCGTTGAGTAATTCCTGCCACGAAGACCGTGAGAATACAGTCATTATGTATGTGCATGAGGCTTACCCTGAAGGCTTCTCTTGCCTTGCGCTCTCGGCGAGTCTTCTCGACTTGGCGCCGCCGCATTTGCTCCTCGAACTCACGCTCCCGAACGCGGCTGTAGTCCTCAAAAGCAAGCAGAATGTCGAGAGTAGGCAACTGTTGCAACTCATCGTCATCTTTCCATTCGTCCGATTCCACCACCTGATGGTGAGCCGATCGCCACCGAGTGAGCACGTCGACGTCTAGACGCTTGAAAAGAGCAACAATCTTCGAGATACTGCGGGAGCGAGCAGCACGGCTCTCTTGCTGCCAATATCCATATGTTTGAGTTAGAGGGTACTTTGGAGGGTTCTGGCACTCACCACTTCGCGCTGCTTGAGCTCATCGACGTACTCCTCAAAGACAAGCTTCTTCTCAGCTTCAACCCTCGCCTGCTGCCAGATCGGATGTTGCGCAAAGAGCTTGTCCGCCGTAGCAAATGTCGTGTAATGGAACACGTTGGGGTTGCCTTTCAGCATGTTGCGTAGCGATGGCCGAAGCCTGGCCAAGCGAGCTTCTCGTTCTTCCTGCTCCTTGGCGCGAAGTCCGTCCACGTACTGGTGTGCGCCATGAAGTGCGTGCAAAGAAAACAGTCACAAGACGGCGCACCTTTTGCCAAGCGGCCTTCTTCTCTGCGAGCGTGTTAAGAGCCTTGTAGAGAGGATCAGTAATGATAGCTCTCATAGTTTGGTCCCACGTCCAATTTGCATCCACCCCTGCCTTTCTGAGCAAGTGGACGAAAGCCTTCTCGCCCTCTTCCACGGTCGCGAAGCCATTATGGGGGATGACAGGGTCATCGGGTAGGTTGGGGCGCGCAGGTAAGACGCTTGAAGGGGCGAAGGGCAGGCCGCCTGTGTGCATGCCAACAGCACCATTCTGCCCGTTCAGTTGTTGCGGCTGGGGACCGGATGGGAATGAGGATGGGTCAGACCCTCCATTAGCATTGGGAGCACCTTGTGTTGATCCTGCACCACTGGCAGATGACCCAGATGCACCAGTTGGACTAGCGACGGCAGTTAGAACCCCGCGTCCAAGGTGTGGAAGAGATGACATACACCAACGCGGTATTGGACGCGCCCGCTTTCCCCTCTTTCTCAACCTTCTCTAAGAGCAGGAGTAACTCATCTGGCATGTCCCATTTCGACTCTTTTGTGTCCGTCTGAGTCGCTGGTTAGTGATTACGCCTTGTAGAGACTTCGGAGGGCGCACGTTATAATAGTATTTCCGCCCTCCGGAAAAGTACTCCTTCCATTTCGTCTGGTTCAGGGCTTTCTAAAGGCGTAAAAGCGCGTATGTGAAATGACCTCGAAGTAATTCTCCAAAAGTCATACCTCGAACGGAGTCTTCAAGTCTTATGAATGCTTCAGAGGACGAGCCAAGAAGTATCGGACGGGACCCACTCACCATCTGGCTTCTCCCAAACACTCTCTCTGGTAATAGTGTTGAACCAATACGTGCGACCCTCCGGATTACGGTGTTCCGTCTAGGGCAGGATGAGGAGGTGTTGAAAGAGCAAAGCGAGTGCATGCTTACCCAGACGTTCATTGAGTTCGTCTAGGGACCCAGGAACTAGAGCGATGTTGTTGTGGACGCTGCGGCAGGACAAGGGCTTAGGGAGGTCGGAGGCTCGGGAGAGAGACGCTATTAGACGCTCGTGATGCACCGACGATGATTTGTAGAGACCTGTGACCAGCGCTTCGCTTCAAGCAAACAGAACTTATAGTAATACTAATTATATACTATTGAAGTTGAACTACTCAACGTCTGCTCCCAAACCGACATCGCGAAAATAAGTGTCATTCGAGAAGAGCGCATGTCTAAGCATACCTCCATAGAGCGTGCGATCAAATAAATCTCGTAGCTGGTTCTATCATCTATATGAGTTGTACCTCCGACTATTGCATGCACGAATGGGTTCGTCACCAAGTCCCAGAAGCGTTTGCTTGGGTAATACACCTTTCCTCTGACCGGGGTCACGCGTCTCAATATTCGAGCAAAGAATAATTCGTTTTGGAAAATCCCGCGACGGACACAACAATGATTTAGGCTCCGAATATCAAGTTCGAAGTGTGTACGCGTCTCCACCACCCGAGTCAGAGATGACTTCTGCGTTAAGAAGCTGTTGGTTACGAGAGCCCGTCAGCTATCGGTAGTTACACGTCGACAAGAATGAGAGAATACTGACGAAGGAACACAGCGCTGGCTAACTTTCTAAAGTCGTTCAGTGTACGACGTTCCCGACGGAGTGCAGGGGACCCCAAGGCGGACGTGCGTTGCCGGCCTAGCTGAAGTGTTAGCGTCCGTTCGGGATATCACAACGGACTCGAAGTATGTGCTTACCTTGCCATGGACCCCTGCCCGCCGAGTGCACTCCGTCTTCGCTGACCGGCGCTGCGTCAAACCATCCCTCCGTCGTCCGCATACGGTCTCCTTCTCGACACTGCTGACGGCCTCAGTCAGCACAAAAGAACCCCTCGGGCCCTGCACCTCCAACCCAGAGCCTCCGGCCAGCCTCCAATCCAAGTCCCACCCGTTCGTCGTCCTCGTCTTCGTCTTCTGCCCAGCGGCGTCTTCGTCCATCACGTCCAGCGCCTTCGCAACGGAAACTCCGGCCTCGTCTCCCCACGACTCAGAAAGCCCCCCGCGCCAGCACCCGGTGTGAAAGGCCCGCCATTGCCTCCCCCATCGGACACGGGAATCGAGAGACCCCCCAGAGCCGGGCTCAAGTCCGCCCTTGCCCCCGCTAGTACTGATCATGCTGTTCCCGTCGAAGTCAGCGGACACTGAGCAGTAGACAGTAAGATCGCTTACCTGCTGGACGCGAAAGATGGAGGTGCTAAGGCCTTAATGTCGCCTTCGCCCGCGTCGTCCATGTCCTTGTCGTCTCCGTCCAAACCGCTCTTGCAATCGCCAGCGCCCATCGCATTCGGCGGCTGGTCCCCGTCTTCCTCAAGCAGACTCTCCGCCTCCCGAGAGAAGAGGGCCTTCCAGAAGTCGTTCCATTTGCTCTCAGAGGTTATAATATCATCGAGCATAGTTTCAAATTGACTGCTCCTGTCAACGGCGTTCTCCACGTCAGACGATGAACCTTTCGCTCGGGAGAGGGGAGGGGGAATGATCGGTAACACATACCAGAGGGAATCGATGGATGAGTCGAGACAAGTCTCGTGTTCCAAGACGCTCACGTCCAGCGTAGCGTTGGTAACCTCGTCTCTCGTTGTGATCCCCTCGCCCTCGCTACTTGTGCATAGTCAGAACGACGTCGGATATCGAGGGAAAGTGCTGATGCTCACCGCGAAGGCCCGGGAGACTGGATATCATCCCCGGGGATACTACTAGTAGCCCCGAGTACGTCGGTCTTGATGCCTGCCTTCGAGTCTCCTTCCAACTCGCCGACTGCTAATAGAGAGAGGCCGTCGATCAAAGCATCGATCGAGCTGCTGCATCCTTCACCGGCAGTATCGCTGTCAACGACGAGTAAATGTATGATCTCAACACAATTTCAGACCAAACACAGCCACATACCAGGGCGACGAAGGTGCAGCATTGTCCTCGAGGGTTCCGCAACCGCCAAACAGCTCGTCTTCGACATCATCCGCCCAGCTCTTGGGCGCAGGGTCCTTGATCCCCCAAACAGTGGCGCTGCCCGGGTTGCCGTCCATGTCCGCTGTCGGCTCAACCGCCGTGTTCGTGTTGACCGCGTTTGCGACCGGGTCCTCAATCTCATCGCCGCCGAAGAGTTCGTCTTCAACCTCGTCCGCCCAGCTACTGGACGCAGGCTTGGCCACCTCCGCAACGGGCTCCGGTCCCGATACGGTTGCTAGATAGAGGACCCTGCTGAGTCCTGCGCGCGTAACGAATAGAACAGAATAGAACGTACTCATCATCGAGAGGGACAAGCGCGTCTGCTCCCAAGCAATATACTCCGCGCGAAGCCTGTCCATAGGTATCTTTGTGAACCCGTCCCCGTTCCAGACGAAGAAGGGCGTGCCAAAGGGCGTCGACCACGAGCCGCCAGCGACCTCGCTTCTAGTGAAAGACATGTTCAATGTAGAGAGATAATATGTAGTTCTGCACAGCAGAAAATACTTAGCTTTGGGAGTGGTCGTGGGGGAAGAGAAAGAGGAGGAACGACGAGCTTGTACAGGGGATTTATGCTGCGACTGGTCGGTGGCTGACACTGTCAAACACGGTAGGTGGCTGACACCCAGTAGGATATCTGTACCATGCCTGTGTGCCGAGATTGGCCTTGAGACTGGCCTTCTGAGAGGGTTGAGAACGTGCGTGAGCCCAATGTCCCCATTGGCACCTTGTCGGTTAGGTATCCGTAGATATCTGGGTCCTCAAGGAGGTCAGACATATTGAAGTGTTCAACAACAATATTTGGACCGCCGCAGCTACATGCTCCGTCCACAGCATTCTTATGCTGCGCACAAACGCAGGGGGCACTAGTTTCGTGACAAATCCCCTCCTATGAACCAGCTAGATGACCCGGGGTACCTAGGTGAATGCCACGGTGGACAAGTGAGGGTGTCAGCGACCTAGAAAACATCGGTGGATTCGCTGCTTTAGTGACTTACAGGGCCACTGGTACATCATCTTCTGCTACATACTGGCAATGATGTTTCTTGACGGAGTCAAATTCCACGGTACACACACGCACACAAAAGAAGACGGCGAAGAATGACGGCAGAGGCAGCGTTGACCGGGGGAGCTGCTCCAGGTCGACGCCGACGGTTGAGCCGATGCAGTGCTGCCACTGGAACGGCGTGGGAGAGTGCTCCCACCTCCGAGGTCGGTCCGGCTGCAGGTCTGCACTGGAGACCGCTCACGCCGCGGGCGTTTCCCACCACCGCCGATCTATATATTTCCGTCCACGGCCACCTCTGCTCGCTCAATGCCTTCATCTCCGTCATCTCCTCTCTCTCTCTGCACTTTTCGGTGATATCAAGATGGTAGCAGGTCCCAGAACGCCTAGCAAGAGCGGCCTGAAGACTCGCCGCAACGGGGCGACAAAGTCCGTCGTGAACGGAGGAGGCATGCCAGCAAGGCTGTCTGAGGCGGCAAAGGACAGCAAGACAGGAGACGTGCCCAAGGCGATCGCCTTCTCTCTGGTGGACTATAGCCTGATGCTTAGCCTCGTTTTCGGAGGGTGTTGTTCGTCAGTAGAATCTGTCATCTACTTCCCCACCATGAATGCGAATAGTTTCTTTCTCCCAGAAACGTGTGGTCGTATGAGCAGCTACTGAAGATGGATGCGCATATCGGTGAGGATGCGGATGTAGTGGTCATAGACAAACAGGACGTCATATGCTGACCATATGCAGGCACAACCCTTACGTTCTCCCAGATGTTGTTCATTACCGTGCAGACGTTGCCCTCCTTTCTGGATTTCTCCAAGGGAATAATCCCCCGCCTGAAGCCTCGGCACATTCCTCTGCAAAGCTGGGCACTTCAAGTCCTTGTCTTCACTTCTGGCTCCCTGATGAACAACTGGGTCTTCGCGTTCTCAGTGCCGCTTACTATCCAGATAGTGTTCCGCTCTGCAGGTAAATGCCGGTTTCTTATACACGGTTGCAAGCAATGTTAATCCGGCATCCTACAGGCCTCGCGGTGTCCATGCTGCTAGGATATCTGGTCATGAAGAAACGCTACTCAATAGCCCAGATTGTAAGCGGCAGGTGCATGCATGCATACACTCGTCACATGCTCATATCGATATTCAAATAGGGAGTAGTGGCTTTCGTCTCCGCTGGCGTCGTCCTCGCGGCGTTGTCCCGACCATCTCCGCCAAAAGTCTCCGAGGCACCACCTGACGTCGGACGGTACTCTGTAGGAGTAGCCATGCTGACCGTTTCCCTTCTTCTGACGGGTATTTTGGGCGTCCTCCAAGAACGTACATATACGAAGTACGGTCCACACTGGAAAGAAGGCGTTTTCTACACGGTATCGAATAAATCTTAATCAATATCATGCGACATTGCGCTAATAGATTTTTGCCACTAGCATTTCCTGTCCCTCCCCATCTTCCTCTTTTTCGTGAAGGACCTCAAGCGAGGCTTCCAAGGCCTCTCCCAACCGACGTCTATAGTGCCATTCTCGGAGGATGCCCTAGGCACTTTCACCCCCTTCCTCCCTTACGCTGTTCTCGGTGCGAACATGCTTACGCAGCTGGCGTGCGTGTCCGGTGTGAACCAGCTTAGCGCAGTGCGTCCATGCATTCCGTCCAGGGCTCTTTCGCATAAGCTGATCGCCTCCCGCCTACCACCCCATTAGCGCGTGTCGTCCGTGTCGACGAATCTCGTGCTCACAGCGCGCAAAGCCCTCAGCCTCTGCTTCAGCGTGTGGTGGTTCGGGAACGGCTGGAATGCACAGCTTGGTGCAGGCGCGGTCATGGTCTTCCTTGGCTCGCTCCTGTACCCCGCCGTCACTTCGCATCCCGCCCCCTCTGCGAGTCATGCTGACGTGAAGAAGGCGAAGCCGAAGAAAGATTGAGCATGAACGGACGGGCACTTCCTATGAATGGCGCCTTAGTACCACAGTGACTTGTTGGTTGTGCATAGAAGATGCTACTGTATAGAAGACGGAGATGGTAGACTTGGATTTGTCGGTTGCCTAATTTATTGTCCATACAGTTATCTTGGGACGTTTCCTCGGCGAATGTAGAGACGAATGAATATAAATGTGGCGTTCCGTGCGGGCTGCATGCACATCGCGAGCACACTTGTCCTGCGAGCACACTGCTGATGGCCGTCGTGTACTGCGCGTGGCCGCCGTTTCATCCTTTCGGAGAACCGCGACGAATGACGAGTGCAGCGGAGGTGGAGGGATCGGTATATATAAAGAATGGGGTATCAACAACGATACGGACTTCTTTTACTTTCTTGTCTCCAGAATATTGAACAGCGCCGTAATGCATGTACAAGTGCGAGAGAGGAGGGAAAGATGAGTATGTACAGTCGTACCCAGAAGAGAAGGAATGTTCGAATATATATCCTTAGAAGCCAGAGCGTACCGTAAACCGTGAAGAGCCTCGAGAGTCGACATCGACACCCCGCTGGCCGCACTGCACCTGCAGGATCCCCGGGCCCCTCCCCCAGTACGTCGTAGGAAGAGAGAGGAGATGATTATCGAAAGGACAAACAAAAAAAACGGACTAGGCTTGTGCGTAGAATAACAGGGAGCAGGTGACGGACTATGCGCAACCATGATAAATACCAAACCCGAGACCCCAGGGGGACCTCAAAAAGATGGGATTGGCTGCTACCCATGAAGAGAGAAACACTACACAGCAAAGGACGAGCAAAGGACGTGCGGGAGGGCACTATTAACCACAATAAAGTATTGCGAAGTGGGGGACGATGAGGGGGGAAGGGCGGCGCGGAATAGGGATAATAAGGTGTACAGTTGTAAGACGGGGAGCGCGTGAGCGAACGTGAGGGCCATCACATAAAAGGTCATGGGGATCGAGATCCAAGGGCATGAGGGGGTTCGCTGTCCGACAGGCGGGATACATATGCGCGAGGCAGCGGGCCAGACTCGAGGGGGGAAGGCGGAGGTGGGGAGGGGTGGTTGGAGACCGGAGGCGTCGGGATTTGGAAGATGGAGGTGATAATTGGACAGATAAATGAAGCGCGGGCTGCGGACATGATGGAGGGCGAGGACCAAACAAGACATGATGCATGGGGCGCGGCAAAGATGGAACGTGAGGGTGCGCGCCAGGCCAGCATTCAACCATTTCAAGCCCGAGGTCGCAGGGCTGGCAGAGCATAGGAGAGCGAGTTGGGTCCGGCTCAATGATCCTTTTCGCTCATGTCGGACATCTCGACGACTGGGGAGTTGGAGATGCCCATCCCGTTTTCGTCGACGAGCTGCTTCTGGCCGTAAGAGTAGTCTTGCCCGTCGTTCGCAATCGTCATGGGAGTGACGGGCCGAGATGCGGGTCCTGATGATGATCCCGCTGTGACTGTCGAGATAATTTGGGTCTGGGGGTAGTACGACCGACGTTGCATCTTCTTGAAGTCATACGGCGTGAATCTAGATGAGTAGTGATTGTCAGTAAAGAGTGCAAAGGACTAAAGCGAGCGAAATCAAAGAAGCACAAGAAGGCGACATGACGTACTGCTCTTCCATTTGCCGCATCTCGACGCTCAGACTACTGATGTCCCGTTCTTTCCGCTGTCTTGCACGCAGGGGGTTATCTTCCAACAACAGCTCCTCCAATTCATGTGACGCATCGAAATTTGCCTTCTTAGACTATACAGCAGCGGCGTTAAATCTAGAAGAGATAGAGGGAAGAAGAGGCGCACGTCTGGGATGAAGGGAGCCGTTTGCTCCTTGGTCTCGAGGGTATCCCAATCAATAGTCGAGAACCATGGATGACTCTTGAGCTCCAAGAATCCCTCTCCATTCGGCTTGCAGGCTAACCGCCTCGTTGGTTCCCGATCCAAAAACTGTCGGGTAGAAGACGTCAGGCATCAATCTCCGGTTGAGCAACGAAGGACATGTGAGAATGTCGGTCTGACGCCGAAGAAATGCGGAGGTTTTCCGCGGGAAAACGAGGAGATAGAACGCGTCAAAGAAGGCACTTACTCCTTTCAACGCCTGGATGCCGGCCCTACTACATTTGCTCTCCGCGTCCTCCGGGAATCGCAAGGAGTCTTTCGAGATACTATGTGTGAGGTCGCTGTTCGTCTTGCCGCGGAACGGTCGACGGCCGAATATGAGCTCGTAGGCGCAAACACCAAGGGACCACCAGTCAATGGTGTAAGTGTAGCCACGCTTAGCAAGAATCTCAGGTGCCATGTAAGCCATTGAACCCGCAACCCCAGTCAGCAGACGCCGCTCAGAGTAGTGAACAGCGATGTTGAAATCGGTGATGTGGGCATGTCCTCGCTCGTCCAAAAGGATGTTGTCGGGCTTAAGATCACTGCGAGGAAGAGGAAAATCAGTTATCTGGCCGAAGACAGTATGAAATCTCGCGACACCAACCGATGGATGATTTTGTGCTCGTGGAGGAATGCAAGGGCAGAGCCAATTTCGGCGATATAGAACCGCACAACATCCTCAGGCAGAGAGCCAAGCCTCTCCAAATGGACTGGGAGCATTAGAAGATATGTGAGTGGCTCGGTGACGTGGGCGACGGAGGCAAGCAGAGAAGAGCTCACATCTCAAGTCCCCGCCCAGCATCAGATCCAGTACGAAGAAGCAGTTCTCGTCATCTTGAAACGCATACCGCATGTTGACGACGAAAGGATGGTCGATCTATACCCCACATAACAGTGTTTGAGTAGAGTTTGTGGATAGCAGGCGAGCGGCGTACCTCCTCCAACAATCTGCGCTCCTGAACGATGTTGGCGACGGCCTTCATCTTCACACACTTGGCCTTGTTGATATACTTGAGGGCGTAAAGATCACGGGTCTGCTTGTGTTGGACGACTCGGACCTAAGGTGCCGTCAGAAAAGTAGGAGAGTGAGGGACTGAGAGGGGGAATACGCACCTTGCCGAACGCGCCCTTGCCTACACACCGCAAGAGGACGAAATGGAAGAGGTTGACATCCCCGTCAAAGTCTATAGGCTGCACAAGGGGTTGATGATAGGGACAACAGGGGGTGTATCTGGGGGGCATACCTGGGGTCGACAGCAGACAGCGCCCATGATAGTTGGGTGTCGGAAAGAAGAGAGGAGGGCGCCGAGGGGGGAAGAAGAGAAATTAAAGGAGGGATATCAGCGAGGCCACGGGGGAGACTGCGGCGGGGGGACGGAGAGCCCTGGCGGCGGGGGGGGGGAAGGAGCGAGACGGGAGCGAGAGGGAGAGCGAGATGAGGGTGAGACGGCCTCGGCGCCGTCCTCCCAGACGATCAGTCCGGCGCTTCCTCCGGCGCCTCCCACCCCGTCTCTAGCGGTCTCCCGTGCCTCTTATGTAATAATCTCCGCCCACTTATCCTCTTCTATTCCGGGCCATAGCATTGTTTAGGTTTCCCGATCGAAACGCCTCTCTTCATCTCCTCCACAGCACGCTTGCTCTTCCTCGCCGTCCCGTCGCTGCCACCGTTCCGCCCCTGCCCTTGTTCCGCCTCAGGCATCCGCAATGTCTCTTGTCGCAGACTTTCTCCGCCCTCTCGTCATGTCGGGCCCGTCCGGCGTTGGCAAGAGCACTCTCCTCAAACGCCTTTTTGCCGATTACCCGGATAAATTTGGATTCAGTGTCTCCCGTAAGCACCTGTCTCGGTCCCCCCCCTCTCGTTCCACCGCCCTGACACCCGCGCTCTCTGTCGCCGCCGAACCGCCCAGACACCACGCGTGCCCCTCGCGCCGGCGAGGTCGACGGCAAAGACTACTACTTCGTCACCCACGACAAGTTTAAGGAGCTCCTTGCCCAGGGCGCATTCATCGAGCACGCTCAGTTTTCCGGAAACTTCTATGGTACCAGCTTCATGGCCGTTAGGGAAATTCAGAACACGGGCAGGAGGTGTCTGCTGGATATCGAGGCGCAGGTGTGTTTCCTTACAGCTCCCGTCTGACTTTCCCGTCCGTCCAAACACCCGTCCTAGGGAGTCCGCCAAGTTAAAGCGACGGATCTGAACCCCGTCTACCTCTTCGTTTCTCCGCCCTCTCTGGCCGCGCTCCGTCAACGCCTCCAAGGTCGTGGGACAGAGACCGAGGCAGCGGTAGCGAAGCGTCTGGCAACTGCCCTCCACGAAATCGACTTCGCGAAGGAGGGAGCACACGATCTGGTCATTGTGAACGACGATCTTGACCGGGCGTACGAAAAGTTCGAGAAGGTTGCTCTTGGTCAAACGATTGCCAGTGACTCGTTACCCCCATTAGATGATTAGATGATTACTAGAGGTCTGACGTTTCCCAATGTGACATTGGACTCGAACGGGAAGTTAGGAATACAATTATCAATACATAGAACTAAAACATCGTGTATCAACATCATTGCAATCGCTAGCTGAATGTGTTCGAAACTCACAACCATTACGACACCAGTTAACAAGGTGTCTTGTAATTGTCCGCTCGTGTTCGTCAAACGTGTCCGTGGCGCAGCTGGCCCAAAAAGCAGCATTGAAAGTCCCTGCCTCCCGATCTATAGATATGATGTAATGTAGTCTTGAGTGGAGTGAAGACGAACGTCAGGTTGTTAGACCCGGAAGCGCATGTAGGCCATGAGCAGCGCGGAGCAACCGGTCACTGGCGGGGTTATTGATTAGTGAGATACTAGGCCGAAAACCAGGCTACTCTACGCACCAAAACCGACAAGATACTGCAACGTAGTGGCCTGATCAGCGTGAAAGGAAATTCGTTAGTATGGTAGAGCGGCGGTGGTCATGGTGGGAGGGCGTGCCTTCGAAACCTGTATGGACGTTCGTAGTGCGGCAATTTCTTGCTCTATACGAGTGTCCACCTCCTTGATCTTCAACTCCTGCTTGCTTGTCTCCTCCCGCATGCGGCCCTTCTCAAGGTTCAGGTCGAGACGCACTCCAGCTTGCGTGCGGGTGATCTCTTCCCTGAGCCGCTGCTTGAGCTTGTCAATGTCCGTCACAAGCCGGTCGTTCTCCGCCTTGATCATCGCGAGCTCGTTCTTCTCCATGAGCTGGAGTTCTGACTTCAGCTGCGCAAAGTCAACCTGCTGAGTATAATGGTGCTACACGTGCCACAGGATGCGTTTCAGAGGAAGAATCGAACTTTCAGAAATACAACGAGGGACGAACTTTCTCCTGGTCGGCCTTTGTTACCATGTTGCTTGTCATATTCCGAATACTCTCGTCGATAACCTCCGCCATAGCAGACATGATCCCTTCGGCCTGAGCGCGGTTCAAACCCTCTCGTTCTAGGCGTTGAACAAAATGGTGCGTATCGAAGTGGAACTCCATCCGGCGAGGGGATGCGCGGAAATATCGCCTTAGTGAAGAGATGACTCGAGGGACGGATGGTTGGGGGAGTGCAATAGCACGGACGGCACGAGCCGAAGTGGAAGCGAATGAATGTGGCATAGTCGGCGTGCGGGAGTCGTTAATAAAGAAGACGGAAAGAGTGTAGCAAGAGAAAATGCGTTGGAGACGAGCAGAGCCTGAGCGCACGAGAGTAGATAGTAGCCGTTCGGGGAAGAGTGCGTGTTATGACACAATCGGTGCATGCAGTGTGAGCTCGTGCTACCAAATAGGCGCTCTCGGAAGCGTGGGAATCCTCTCCTCAGCCAATCCGAGACAGCATACTAGATTTTCTGGAGAGACGGCAGGCGCGTGCGTGAACTCCTCTGCGCTCGTCCACGGTCTCTCCTTCGCGGATCGATACCCACCCCCTTCCTCGGTGCCATGCAGAGCGACGACGTCATCTGGTCTGTCATCAATACGCAGTTCTGCTCGTACAAAGTCAAGTGTGTGCTAGCAACCGCGCTCTGTGAACGAGCTCGCTAACGCACCCGTGCAGGACTGCAACCCAAAACTTCTGCCGGAATGAGTACAACGTGACGGGGTTATGCAACAGGCAGAGTTGCCCATTAGCGAACTCGAGGTATGCAACGGTCAGGGAGAAGGAGGGTGAGTTCGTTTTATAAATCTACTATTATTATGTTGCTAGAGTCGCTCACATTGTGGCTACGAATTGGTAGGCGTGCTCTACCTCTATGTCAAGACAATAGAGCGTGCACACTCTCCCGCGCACATGTGGGAGCGCATAAAACTTTCTAATAACTATTCTAAGGCCCTGGAGCAGGCAAGTTTCTTCTCCGCGGAGCTCGGCAAGATTCCCTCTAATGCCCCACCCCAAATATCATTAGATTGACAAGGAGCTCATACATTGGCCGAACTTCACAATACACAAGTGCAAGCAGCGTGTCACCAAAATCACACAGTACCTCATCAAGATGAGGCGACTTGCTTTGCGGCAACAGTGCGTCTGTTCCTCTCTCACCCCCTCCGCTGAACGCCAATACATTATTGGCCCTGCATAGGCCGAAGCTCGTCGGGGTGAAGAAAAAGCTCGACAGGCGAGAAGCCGTGCGCGAGCGCAAAGCGCTCTCGGCCGCAAAACTCGAGCGGTCGATCGAGGCGGAGCTCATCGAGCGGCTGAAGTCCAAGGCGTACGGCGACGCGCCGCTGAACGTGAACGAGGCCGTCTGGCAAGCCGTACTCGACCGCGAGCGCGGCGAACGAGAGGGCGAGAAGGGCAAGGGCAAGGAGCTAGAGATGGAAGACGACGAGACGGATGAGGAGGACGAGGAGGAGCTGGAGGATGAGGAAGAGGGCTGGGGCGAGCGTGAATTCGTGAGCGACTTGAGTGGAGAGGAAGACGAGGATGGGCTGAGCGATCTGGAAGACGCTGCGGTGAGTACTCGGCGGTCCCGGTCTGCGATGTGCCTTGTTCTCATGGTGTGTTCTAGTCATCTGGGGAGGAAGATGACGAAGACGAGGATGATGATGAAGACAGTGACGACGAAGATGGTCCTTCCAGGAAAACTACCCTCGGGAAGCGGAAGGCACCCTCGAAACCTCAGAAGCCCCCAAGGAAGGGTCCGGAGAAGAAGGCGAGAAGTAAGTTGGCACGTTTATTTGGTTTGATGTAGTTCCTGACCTAGTTCCGCATTCCAGAGGGGCCCAGGGTCGAGGTCGAGTACGAGCACGAAATGGAGAGTGTACCGCTTACCAAGGAGGCTCTCGCGAATTGGTAGCGGGGTGTGGCGCATCGCATTTATTATGTGCAGTGGTTGTTCTATCTATCATTACTCCATTATACAAGTATGTGGGACTGGCAGAACCTAAGCGCAAACCAAGGCAAGACGGAAAGGAGGTGGCCCGTACAACATTAGAAGAAATGTACCGTAGAACCGGTAGAAGGTATGTCACACGCGAACGAATACAAGCAAACTCTACTGTGCCTTCTGCTTCTGTCTCGCCCGACGCTCTTCGATATCCTTGCGAGTCATCCGGGTACCAAGGATAGCGTCCCAGTGGATGAAGAACGGCTGTGAGAAGTTGCTCTTGATACCAATCACCTGTCAACGTCCAAGGGGTGAGAATGAATCCTTGTATGGAGCCGGAGCGAAGCCGGGAAGGCTGAAGTGCGACGCGCCCACGAACCTGATGGTGGATGTCGTGGTAGTCGGCGTTGTTCGGGCTCGCCAGCTGGAGAGGGTCCCAGGGGAGCTTGTATCCACAGTGGTCGTCTACCGTCTTGAGTGTTGAAACAGCGAATAGGAGCATGGCCTCCCGTGTGGAGAGACCTGCGATCCATTCCGCAAGAACGGCGCCACACGAGTCCAGCAGGAACCCTTCGATAGGATGGTTATACAGGGCGCCGAATGCGTACGGAACGTAGAGACGGTGGTGATAGGAATGGATCTTCTTGTACAAGTATGTGTTCACATGCATGAAGCGATGGAGGAAGTATTGCCATGTGTCGATGATAAACCTAGAGCAGAAACCACATGAGCGAACATTCTTCCGGCCGAGGAACTGATGTACGCACATTCCGAAGACGAACTTGATGCTGGGGATGGCCCACCAATAGAGAGTATACAAACCATCCGCGCCCCGGCTCGCAAGCAGCTGCGAACCCATCTCCTCCCCAAGTGCGAAAGTCACGGCACGCGCCAGCCATGGGGCGAGCTTGAGCATGTTCGCGACATGGTCGACTTGGTCTCCTGTTGGCCCCTCTTCCAGCCACCAAAGGCCTAGTGCGGTCTGCAGCGCTTGCTGGAAGATGACCGCTCGTACGACCTGCCCAACTGAGACGAGGTTGCGAGTCTTGACCTCCTCGCTCTCGTGGATGCGGTACTTGTCCAGCCACTTCCAGCCAGAAATGTCGAAGATGTAAAAGACGCAGCTCAGAGCCCAGTACGCGACGATGGGCACCGCGAGCGCGAGGAGGTGGTCCGGTCCCCAGGACGTGAGCGCGACATTGGGAGAGTAGTATATGGGCGTGTTGTTCGCGAGGTGGCGCAGCTGGCTGGCATCGAGGAAGGAGGTCGTGGCGTTCATGACGGGCGGGTGCTGGGCGATGCGCTGTCGCCTGGGGAGAGGGTGGGGAGCGCGGTGGGTGAAATAGGGCGGGCGGAGAGAGGCCGAGAGCCTGGCGTGAGCGTCGAAGCCGGCCTGGTCCAACTCGAGATTTTGTTGGAACGTCGCACCCGCTCCAAATCCCGATTACGTAGTGGCACGTGAGCGTTCCCCGGGCGGCGCACCCGGCCGGTGCTGACGATTACTTCCGCTCTCCGTCTCCGTCGGCCGGCGCTCCGAGTCCTAGTCCTTTCTTGAACTCAACCAGGTCCATTAGCTCACGCCGCAGTGGTCACGATGCAGCCCCAGACAAACGCAGTCCAAGCGAAGGACAGGAACTACATGCAGCTGAGGCATAGCCTGGGGAAGCTGTCGCAGGCTATAGGACAAACCGCGGATCTTTGCGAGATGATGAAGGTCAACCTCGACGCGATGAGGGTCCTCTCCGCGTCCCATGCTGGGCAGTGAGTACCTTCCTGCTGGTGTTTTCGCGTCCTCACGATCTGAAAATTATCCTAGGCTGATGACCGTGGCTATGGAGCTCAACACCGACGAGGAAGAGGAGCCGAAGCAGGAATAGGCTTTGTGGCTTGGTTGTTTCCAGTGGCACATCTTCCCGAGGTACCTGTTTTTGACATCGCTTGCCTTTCTAATAATATGCGTTGAACGTCAAATAGTACAGCGTATGCGCAGCAGCGCACGCCACAGTGGACACATTCGGCTTCCGTAGCGACTACGGATCCATGCAAGGGAAGGAACTACGTCAGGCGGGCATGGTGCGCAGACGGATCGCAGCGTCGCTGCTGCGACCATTCGGTATTCGGTCTCCCAAGACATTATACTCCGTACATACCGGTAGAGTTCATGCCTCATAAGACATACGTTAAGGCCTAGTGTGCTTGGATCTACCCGCGGGACCTTGGAGATGATATCAGAGTATCGGCATGGAGTGGCTCATTAGCTCTTTGCAATTCATGAGTTTAATGTATTTGTACGCTTATGAATAGAATGCCAACCAGAGCACTTGTCATGACAGTACCTCAGAGGGTGTTAGCAGGCAAGTAAAAGAGATACTCCAAAGGGCAACACATGCATGGCGGTTTAACGTCCAGTTCACGCCACAGCACCCGCACTCCAGAAATGGCAAATATATGGGCGTCTTTGACCTTCCCCGCCAGTTGCTGCCACCGTGCAGATAGAGCTCGTGTAACGCCTCGTCTTCAACCTCTCTCTTCCTGCTCTCCCGTCTCCCCTTGGCTGTTATCCGTCCATTCTTTCACCTCGCACCTGCGCCGCTCTTCTCCCACAAGGTGCTAATACTGGAAACACTCGCCGTTAGAACATAATTTATCCTCTCCGATACCGGACTTGCGCCAACATATCGCAGGTTTCCTGTTCTCTCTACACCTCAAAGTTCAAGACTCTCGTCCTAGAAGATATCACACGTAGAAGAAGATGGCCAACGACCACTCCTCCGCAAAGGAGGATGATGTTGTCGAGATGAAGAAGGCTTTGGCGACCGGATCAGGGAGCTCACAGAATGCAGCCACGTCTACAGGTATGCTCTTTCTCTGTCAAGACATGTCGTAATGTTCAAATGGGCCATAAACCCACCACCTAGTTGCCCCAATTGTATGCTACTGTGTGGCTTCGATTCTTATGACAGTAATAAACAAGGTGGGCCAATACACGCTCCCTTGCTCTGGCGATTTCATTGACACCCAGCAAGTTTGTTGTCTCAGGAAGCCAGTTCAACATGAACTTCCTCCTGTTATGCATTCAATCATTCGTTTGCTGCTCGGTAGTCTATACCGTCAAGAAGCTCGGTCTTATCTCTTTCCGTGACTTCGACACGAAGGACGCGAAGACGTGGTTCCCGATCAGCGTCATGCTCGTCGGGGTGATATACACGGGCTCGAAAAGCCTAGTGAGTGCATCCATTAGGTCAAGAAAGCGACGAGCTCACCAAATGCGTCTTTTGGGCGTGCTAGCAATTCTTGAGCATCCCAGTATACACGATCTTCAAGAATTTGACTATCATCCTCATCGCGTACGGCGAAGTGATCTGGTTTGGAGGTCGTGTGACTGGTCTTACCCTAGTGTCGTTCATCCTAATGGTATGTATGAACTGGTCAAGATAGACATGGCGTTCTCATGGTTGCCTGGCCTTCCAGGTCGTGTCTTCGGTCATAGCGGCTTGGGCCGATATCAGCGATGTATTGGCTCTCGGTGACCCTGCTGTGGCGGAAGCTGGGGCACTCGTTGGGTTGACAGGCGCAGTATCTAAGATGAATGCGGGGTACTTTTGGATGTTCCTAAACTGTGCAACCAGCGCAGCCTATGTACGTCTTAATGTCAGAGACCTCCACATGCGCGAGACATTGATTCGGTTTACAGGTCCTGACAATGAGGAAGAGGATCAAGTTGACTGGGTTCTCCGACTGGGATACGATGTTTTATAACAACCTGCTTTCCATTCCCGTCTTGGCTGTGGCGTCTATCATCGCCGAAGACTGGGGTTACGACAATCTGAACCGCAACTTGTAAGGCATTCGGGCTTGGGTTTCCAGCATCGGGAGCTTATAAGCGATATCTAGCCCCCCAGACACACGGAACTTCCTTCTGTTCGCGATCGCGTTCTCTGGTGGGGCGGCGGTCGGTATCTCGTACACGACCGCTTGGTGTATCCGGGCAACGAGCAGCACGACATACAGGTTGGCGTTCTTGTCTGTCGTCCTTGGCTTGGTGACTGACGGAGATTCGTAGCATGGTCGGGGCGTTGAACAAGCTGCCCGTCGCCGCGTCGGGGATGATCTTTTTCGGAGATCCCGTCACTTTCGGGTCGGTGACGGCGGTGAGCGTCGGGTTCTTCGCGGGATTGGTGTACGCGGTGGCGAAGAACAACCAGAAGAAGGCAGAGCAGGCGGCACACCACGGCGGGATCATCCCGCTGGCGAATAGGACATCGTGATGGGATGCGCTGTGGACGACGCGCCGCAGCAGAGATTGTATGTGTGTACGCCGAGGGAGGAATGGAGCACATCGCGTTCGGTCGCGCGGTCTTGGAATGGATACAGGGGCGAGCGACGGTCTTGGCCGTGGCGAACGCGGCGGGCGTGGAGACGGTGGCAGGTATCCGGGGGCTGGGCGATGGGTAGGGGCGCTGGGCATCTGACAGACGCGCAGAGGGCGCGGATCGCGAACGTGCGGAGTGCGACGAGCGTACGATAGGCTGGGAGCTGAGCGATGCATGCGGCGAGGGCCGATGGGAGTGCGTCTGTATCTTTCTCTGCGCGGTGGTTGGCTCAAGTCTCCCAGCCCAGACATCGCGCGACGTTCTGTGTGATGCGCACGCACGCCTTCGCGGTACCCCCGCCGTATCCCCGGCGGCGGACGCGCCCCCCGTGCGGACATTAGGTTCGGCGGACGGAGGCAGAGCGAGAGCCCGCCACTGGCCCGCCGGCGCCGCCCCGCTCCTGCCTCCATTTAGCCGACCAACGCCGAAGGACGCACTGAATCTGATCTATGAGATCATCCCCCCCATCGCGCGGGATCACCTGATATTCCCTCTGCTATCTACCCGCCTTAATTCGCCCTTCCCCGCGTCCTCCCCCGCTCTTCCTCTCCCTCCTCCTCCCCGTTCGATCTCCTCCAATCCACTCCATCCATCACCGCAACCACCACCGCTTCGCTCCTTCCATCCCCCCACCAGCCATGGCGTCGTCCACCACTTCGGCGACCCTCCACCCGCCCCGCCTTGCAGCCATGTTCGCCGGCAGCCCCAGTGCTCCCGGCACCCCTGTGCACTCCATCCAGACGATGCGGCGCAAGTCCGCCGGCCACTCTGGCCCGTTGACCAAGATCCTCGTCGCAAACCGCGGTGTACGCCCCCCATGTCGCGCTCATTGTCGCGCGCCTTTGTGCTCATCACATGCTGCGCCTCTAGGAAATTGCCATCCGTGTGTTCCGCACGGCCCATGAGCTCGCGATGCACACCGTCGCCATCTTCTCCTTTGAGGACCGGCTCTCCGCCCACCGTCAGAAGGCATGTGTTTGTCCGTCCTGACCGCCTTTATCGCGCGTCTGAACGGGTCTGTCTTTCTGTCGGACACCCGCCGGCGCGCCATTAGGCCGATGAGGCGTACCAGGTCGGGAAAGGTCTCACCCCCGTGGGCGCATATCTCGCGCAGGACGACATCATCAGAATCGCTCTGGAGCATGGCGTGGACATGATTCACCCTGGGTACGCGCTCTCTCGCGTCCGCATTTGAAGCCAGATAATCCTCAGAACCGGACCTTGCGTGTATTTCCGGTTGGCAGATATGGTTTCCTGTCCGAGAATGCAGAGTTCGCGCGCAAAGTGGAAATGGCTGGCCTCGCATTCGTCGGACCATCCCCTGAGGTCATCGATTCGCTGGGCGACAAGACTAAGGCTCGTACGATTGGTGAGTATATGCGTCCTTACGGTAGCCCCGCCACACTAATCCCCCATATCAGCTATTAAGATCGGTGTCCCGGTCGTCCCCGGAACACCTGGAGCTGTCGACTCCTGGGAAGAGGCCGACGCATTCATCAAGGAGTATGGATTCCCCGGTATGGTGTTCGCTATAGGCTTCCACCGCCATCATCTGACCAGTGAATACAGTCATTATCAAAGCCGCGATGGGCGGCGGCGGTCGGGGCATGCGTGTAGTTCGCGAGCAGTCTGACTTCAAGGACGCATTCCAGCGGGCTGTGTCCGAGGCGAAGTCAGCCTTTGGTGACGGCACCGTCTTCATTGAGCGCTTCCTCGAACGTCCCCGTCACATCGAAGTCCAGATTCTTGCCGACGCTGCTGGTAACACCGTTCACCTCTTTGAGCGTGACTGCTCGGTCCAGCGTCGTCATCAGAAGGTCGTTGAGGTTGCGCCTGCTACCCACCTGCCGGAGGAGGTCCGAAAGGCGATTCTGTCTGACGCCATCAAGCTTGCGAAGAGCGTCGGGTACAGGAACGCGGGTACTGCTGAGTTCTTGGTTGACCAGATGGGAAGGCACTACTTCATCGAGATTAACCCCCGTATTCAAGTCGAGCACACCATTACTGGTAATTATTCCAAAATGATATTCTGTGAGGCGACAATGGGACTCATCGCCAACCAGAGGAGATCACGGGCATCGACATTGTTGCGGCGCAAATTCAGATTGCTGCAGGCGCAACGCTCCCGCAGCTCGGTCTCACTCAGGAGGCCATCACCAAGCGTGGCTTTGCCATTCAGTGCCGTGTCACGACCGAAGACGCCGCTGCCGGCTTCCAGCCAGATACTGGAAAGATTGAAGTGTACCGCAGCGCGGGTGGTAACGGTGTTCGTCTCGATGCAAGCTCCGGTTTCGCTGGCGCTCAGATCACTGTAAGTTCTAAGTCAGTGAAACAGAGGAATGAAATCTGAGCGGATTCGTGTTACACAGCCCCACTATGACTCTCTACTGGTCAAGGTTACTGTGAGCGGCACGACCTACGAGGTTGCTCGTAGGAAGATGCTTCGCGCCCTCGTCGAATTCCGTATCCGCGGTGTTAAGGTATTACAAGGATTGCATGTCGGCACCTTCATATTCTCACATTACTTCTCTATAGACCAACATCCCCTTCCTGTTCCGCCTATTGACTCACGACGTTTTCATTGGTGGCAAGACCTGGACCACGGTCAGTTCGATAATAAACCGAACGAATGCATCTCCTAACACAACTTGCAGTTCATCGACGATACTCCCGAGTTGTTCAAGCTTGTTCAGAGCCAAAACCGTGCTCAGAAGCTCCTCGCTTACCTCGGAGACCTCGCCGTCAACGGCTCCTCGATCAAGGGCCAAGCCGGCGAACCCGGCCTCAGGGACGAGATCGACATCCCCAAATTTGTCAACCGCGAAGACCCCGAGGGCCCTCCTCTCGACGCGTCCTTCCCGTGCGAGGTCGGCTGGCGCAACATCATCGTCGAGAAGGGTCCAGAGGCATTCGCCAAGGCCGTGCGCGAGTACCCGGGTGTTCTCATCATGGACACTACGTGGCGTGATGCGCACCAGTCCCTCCTTGCGACTCGTCTCCGCACAATTGATATGGTAAACATCGCGAAGGAGACTAGTTATGCGCTTGCGAACGCATACAGTATTGAGTGCTGGGGTGGTGCAACCTTCGATGTCGCCATGCGGTTCCTGTACGAGGATCCTTGGGAGCGCCTGGTGAGTTATAGCGTCTTCGGCCCATGTATGCGTCGCTTACTGATACTTGCGATGTAGCGCACCCTCCGTAAGCTCGTCCCCAATGTGCCCTTCCAGGCCCTCGTCCGTGGCGCCAACGGTGTTGGTTACACGAGCTACCCGTATGTAGTTCACGCAATTATGGACGTTGACAGTACTAATGTGACTGCAGGGACAACGCGATCTACGACTTCTCCAAGAAGGCAGTTGAGAACGGTCTGGACATCTTCCGTGTGTTCGACTCCCTGAACTACATCGGTATGTTTTGTGGGTATGTATACTGTTGATATTTTACTGACCTGGATATTCAGAGAATGTTCGTGGGCCTTAAATCTCACACATTCCCTCTAAATAACCTCCTCTTTCCTCACAGATGAAGCTCGGTATCGACGCGGCGAAGAAGGCCGGTGGTGTTTGTGAAGCCGTTGTTTGCTACACCGGTGACGTCGCGAACCCCAAGAAGACGAAATACACGCTCCAGTACTACCTTGACTTCGTCGACCAGCTCGTCGCGGAGGGCATTCACGTCCTCGGTATCAAAGATATGGCTGGTCTGCTCAAGCCCGAGGCGGCGAAACTGTGAGTAGGCTCCCCCTATACTACTTCGTGGAATGGAATTAACGTTTTCTCGTAGGCTCATTGGCGCGATCCGGCAAAAGTACCCCGACCTCCCCATTCACGTCCACTCTCACGACACGGCTGGTATCTCGACTGCCAGTATGATCGCCGCTGCTGCCGCTGGTGCGGATGTGGTCGACGTTGCTATCGACAGTGAGAGAACACGAATGTGTTATTAGTGTCGTGTTTTCTGACCAAATCCTGCCTAGGCATGTCTGGCCTTACCTCGCAGCCCCCCATGGGTGCCGTCTGCGGTGCTTTGGAGCAAAGCAACCTCGGCACTGGCATTCGCTATGAGGACATCCAGGCGCTCAACACCTACTGGACACAAGTGCGCACACTGTACAGCTGCTTCGAGGCGAACGTTCGTGCGTCCGACTCCAGTGTCTTCGACCACGAGATGCCTGGCGGTCAGTACACGAACTTGATGGTATGTTCTCAGGTTACGCCTTTCCTGGTGGGCTGCTTACGAGTTGCTACTTTTCCTTAGTTCCAAGCCGCGCAGCTCGGCCTCGGTACGCAGTGGACAGGCGAGTTCATTTTGTCTCTGGGAACTTAGGGACTCAGCTAACAGTTCTACTCAGAGGTCAAGAAGAAGTACATCGAGGCGAACGAGCTTGTGAGTCATGCGCACTCGCACCCATGTCAATTCAGTGCTGACTACATCCAACGTAGTGCGGAGACATCATCAAGGTCACCCCCTCGTCCAAGGTTGTTGGCGACTTTGCGCAATGGATGGTTCAAAATGGTGTTTCGAAGAAGGATATCTTGGAACGCGCGGACCAACTGGACTTCCCTTCGTCTGTCGTCGAGTTCTTCCAGGGCTATCTCGGTCAGCCAGTTGGTGGCTTCCCTGAGCCTCTTCGTAGCAAGATCATCCGCAACAAGCCGAAGATCGATGGCAGGCCTGGTATCAACATGCCGCCCATCGAGTTCAAGAAGATCAAGGCTGAGCTCCGTAGCAAGTTCGGCAAGCACATCACGGACTCGGATGTCACGTCGTATGTCATGTACCCGAAGGTGAGAAATAATGACCAACTATTCGAAGTACTCTCTAATGTTTGCTCTTCAGGTCTTCGAGGAATACCAAGGATTCATTGAGAAGTATGGTGACCTGAGGTATGACTACTGCGCCTTCTCGGCAAAGGATTCTTCATGACACGAACTTCCCAGCGTTGTTCCCACTCGTTACTTCCTTGCACGGCCCGACGTTGGGAAGGAGATGATGATCGACATCGAGAAGGGCAAGACCCTCATCATTCGTCTCATGGCTGTTGGCCCCGTCATCGAGGGCCGTGCTCTGCGTGATGTCTGGTTCGAGGTCAACGGTGAAGTGAGTGTTTAAAATTCGACGTTCAAGAGGGACTATACTGAATTCGCCCAGGTCCGTGCGGTCTCTGTCGAGGACAACAACTCGGCGGTCGAGACCGTCTCCCGCGAGAGGGCGACGACCGATCCTGGCTCCGTTGGGGCGCCAATGTCGGGTGTCGTTGTTGAAGTTCGCGTCAAGGAGGGCCATGAGATCAAGAAGGGTGACCCTATCTGCGGTGAGTCGCCTGTTGGTTGTTCTAGCTAGATATGTCCTGAAGGTTTGATCCCTCGTAGTCATGAGCGCGATGAAGGTGTGTATCGATTGTTCAGTCTGTGGTAAAATACTTCACTGAACGCAACTTTCTTCACAGATGGAGTCTTCAGTTACCGCACCTGTATCTGGTCACATCAAGCGGGTTGTCGTGCATGAAGGTAAGACGGCTTTATCGAGAGTTCGAGGATATAATTAACTGTGGCGCTTCTCAGGGGATTCGATCAACCAGGGCGACCTTGTGGTGGAGATTGTGCATTAACCTGTTCTCTTTTCGTTTACTGTAAGCCTGTACGAGTATGTTAGAAGTCTTGCACTGTCACAAATAGAATCTCTCTTCCGCTTCCGCTCCCTGAGGTCATGTGGCCAAATCTCTTCCCCCGATGCTCTATTCGGTCTACGGACCACTCACCCGAGTTCCGGACGCCCCTGGATGTCACAACTCAGCTTGTTGAGAACGGGTTCCTACTGCCGAGGACTGCGCCGAACACCCGCCATCGAGGTGGGACTCCGCCCTCGGCGTTGGTAGGTAATTCGATATTCGGATGGCGGCGCCGTTCTATGCCACAGCAGCACCTACTCTCACGAGTGAAGGAATACTTAGGCTGGCTCGCGAGACCGACAGCGGTATTTCCCAATTACTTCCATCATCGCAACGCGGGCCCGGCCACCGGTGATGGAGACGGACCAATGAGTGCACATAAGACGTGTATAATGCACAGCGGGTTGCGGAGGCGTCGAGCAGATGGCAAGTAGCTTGTAGGACCGGGTCATGGTGATGGTCACCTGAGGGGCGACTTCACGGCATTCATGATTTGCAGAACCATACCGGGTGCCGTCCTCTGATCCCTCGCCCATGGAGATCGGATGGGGGCGGCAGTACGACGTAATGTGGTAGACATACCGGCGGTAGAAGCCTCACTGCGCGGGGCGGCGGCGAGGCAGTTCAGCCACGCATCCGCTCTCTGGGCTCAGCGAAACTTTGGAGCGATGCCCCGCGGATAGAAGGCGGGCCGCACAGGCTGTTTGAAAACTGTGCGGCGCATTTGCTGCCGCCCGCCTTCGGGGAGCGTGACAGAAGCTCAGGCGGGAGGGCAGGTGGCGGTGATAAGCTGACGTTACAGGGCCTTATTGTACAGTACAGGACCATTCGGGCGGATCTCGAACAGATATACTGGCTCCGCGCCTAGTCCTGGTCTTGAAGCAGATCCCGCGACCGCTGCAGGGCTCGCACGATGTCTACATGCAGCTCCGCCATGACGTCCTGTGGAGGTAAGCGAGCATCGAAATCAGTCACGGCATCGTAACAGACCACCAGGGCGCACCACGGCCGCAGGGTGGTGCAACGCGCTGAGGAAAAGGCGTGACGGACCTTTGCGGGTTTGATTTCGTTCATGAGCGATACGCCCTGCCCGCTCCAGACGACCATGTAGTCTGGGTCGCCGCGCTTGGCGGCGTCGGCGAAGCGCGCCTGCACGACGGCGTGCTCGACCCCGGCGTCGATATCCTCGTAGATCTTGTTCCGGATGCCGCGGCCGTCGATGCCCGCAGGCCAGCCGTAAGTGCCGCGGGCATAGTCCATCGCCATCGTGCGGACGGTCGAGCTCGAGCGCGCGGCGAGCAGCGCGGCCTTCTGGGCGGATGAGTAGGGGCTTTCCGGTGTAAGGAGGAAGCGCGTTCCGAGGACCGCACCGGCGGCTCCTAGGGTGAGGTATGAGGCGACCTGACCGCCGGTCGCCAGCCCACCAGCGGCCAGCACAGGAGGCGCGGACCCGTCCGTCGGGAGGGCATCCAGGATCTCGGACACCAACGTGAGGGTGCTGGGCGCGGTTGCGCCACCGTGACCACCGGACTCGTTACCTGGGTAGCCGTTAGCATTCACGACCAGGGAGGCGCGAGCGAGACGCGAAAAGAAGGACGAGGAGCAGTGCGCTCGTTATCCGGCAATCGCCCCCAGAAAAAACGCACGCCGGCGCGCACCTTGAGCTACGATCACGTCCGCTTTCCATTGATTCGCCGCTGTAAGCGCTTCCTCGACGGAGGTGACCTGCACGAAGAGGAGCGGCTTGTGTGTGGAGCCGGAGCCTGCGGGCGAGGTCCGCGCGTATTCGATCCAGCGGTGGACGTCATCGCCGAACGCGAGCCAGAGCGCCTGGACGCCGTTCTCGAGTACAACGTCGATGAGTGCCTTGGCCGCGTCCGGTTTGGAGTCGAGGAGCCACGCTATGAAACCGATGCCTATCGGGATAGGCTTGTTGGGCCCAAGCTCCGGGAAGCTACGGCGGGCAAGCGCGAGGTCCTCGCGCAGCTTGTCAGGCTGTATGAAGGCTGTGGATGCGCCAACGTGTCAAGTGGGGGAAACAGCGGATGCGAGGGAGAGCCCTGCCTGCTCCTACGAATCCGAAGCCCCCGCCTCGGGTCACCTCGACCTGGATACGGCAGTATGATCGGTGGCGTGACCATGAGTTTTTACGTATGAACTTACGGCCAGCTGAACAGATGTCCCTCCAGCCATCGCACCGCAAACGACGGGTGAGCGGATGCCTGGCCGCAGTGGGAGCGTCGTATGTGTTCGTTCAGTGGATAAAACGTGCTGCGGGAGGGGGGCTCACCGAGCAGGCGTGTAAGGCTAGTCTTCACCGCTTGCATGGTGACGTAGCTTGATCTTATAGAATTATAGGTCACGGTTCGGTGGAATTATCTGCCTCGATGTGAGTTCCAGCACGCTCCCTTTAATATCATGCACCGCTGGTCAAGTTGGAGGTGGTGAATCTCATACACTGTGTCCTGGTCCGATTGAGACCGATAGTCCGATCCCGGCCGAAGACCGACAGCGAGAGAAGTATGCACGACGGTCACGCTACTGCTGCGTCTGAATTGCTAGCAAGTGCTTTGCAAGCATGCCCGAGGTCGACTGCCTGCAGGATGTGCGTTCAGGGCTACAAACACGAGGACTTTGAGAGCATATGACGAATTTCTGAACCCTCGAGACATACCAAAGGGGATTTACAGAAGCAACGAAGGCGTCAGATGACCAACCTCATATACAGATGTGTGTCCACGTTAGTGAGCCCAACCGCGTTCGGGTCAAGGGATAACCATCAAGTGGTAGATCGTCCGAACTTGTTGAAGGTGACATTGAACATGGTAGCGAAGCGCCCAGCCACCGCGGGAAGTGTTTGGTCGTGTTTGGCACGCGGCCTTGGACCTCGCGCTCATCGCCTGCACGCTCCTCCTCGCCGTCTGCCTCGTTCCTCAAAAATCTTTGCCCACCATGGTCCGTTGGTCTCCTCGTACGTCCTAACGTCTTTGATGCTGACCGCGGCACGTACGTCCGGCAGCCTCCGCCCAAGTCCAAAGGCGGCAAAATGCTCGGCCTCATCAACTGGAGGCTCAAGGTCACGATCAACGACGGCCGCGCGTTCGTGGGGCAGATGCTCGCCTTCGACCGCCACATGAACCTCGTCCTGGCCGAGTGTGAGGAGTTCCGCCGCGTGCGGCCCAAGAAGAAGCCCGGCGAGAGCGAGGCGGGCCCGATGCAGGAGATGAAGCGCACGCTCGGCCTCGTCATCCTCCGCGGCGAGACGGTTGTTAGCTTGAGCGTCGAGGGCCCGCCGCCTGCGGGTGACGATGACAAGAAGAATGCGGTACGTGACCCCTACTTTTTGCGCCGCGAACTCGTGTTCTTCGGAGCTGTGGCACGAGATGCTGATTCCGTCGCGTAGATGCCGTTTGGTCCTGGAAGAGGAGCACCAGCTGGCCGTGGGATGGGCATGATGCCTCCAGGTGCGTCGCCTATCGCCTTTCGTACACTCTCCAGCGTCCCGATCCGTGCGTTTCTAATAGGAGGCCCCGGTGGAATCGCAAGACCGCCCATGTCGTTCGTGCCCCCCGGCATGCCTGGCGCGCCCCCCGGCTTCCGCCCGCCTGGGTTCCCTGGCGGCCCCGGTGGGCCACCTGGGATGCAGTTCCCGCCTCCGCCTGGCTTTGGTGGGCCCCCGCCAGGGTGAGTGTTCGCCGTGTGGCGGAGAAAGTTTTGCGCCCCCGTGTCCGTGCTGACTTTTCGTGCGCGCCCCAGGTTCCAGCCGCCGCAGTGAAACCCTGTTGTATCCATTTATCGGAGCCAATCGAAGGCGTTGTACTTTTTTTGTTCCCTGTTGTCTACTCTCCATCGATGCTATCTCTTTTTGCGCTGCGACTGACCAGCAGCGCCTTGCGCACGCGCGAAGTGTTGACGCCGCATGTCTCCGTCGCCCTGGTGCTCTGTGGCCGTAAGGAGACGAATGAGCGGGGCTGCAGGGCGGCGCGGTGGTGCGCCTCAAGCGACCGGGCCAAACTACTGTCGGCTGCGTGTCGCCTTCCGGTACGAAAACAAGGTTCGCGTGTGCGCCGTCCAATGCCACCACCGTGAATGCGAATGTGCAATACGAATACGGACGGGTGGGCTCGCGTCATCTGACCGTGTCCCGCCTCTCAAATGCAATTGGTCGACTCTCACAGCGTCCCTCGAAGGAGCCAAGAGGCGGCCTCGGGAGGGGCGTGCATCAGCTGCGCCACCCACAGGTATCCAGGGTGCGCACGGCCGGCCCTCATCAGCCCTGCAGCTTCGGGGGACCGGGGCTCGGGAGGCTCCCGCACGCAGCGCCCCCGAAGCCTATCCAGCCCCCCCTCCCCATGGCGGTGGTTCCTGGGCGACAGCGTCGCTAGGAGAGGGGTGGGCGGAGCAGATGCGCCCGGCTGCCGGGCTGACGTTGAGTACTGAGTGTGTACCCCCCTGAGTCGCCAACCGAGCGAGGGACCCTCGTCTCCACCGCTCGGGCTCCCAGGAACGGCGCGTTCGTGTGCGCGCGCATGTGTCGGTGGGCGGGCTAGAGGGCGGCCCCGCGACCGCCTGGCGTTCCTAGCAGGCGACTGGGGGGCGGGCGCGGTGGTGGCGCCGCGGGCGAAGTCGAAGCTGAGCGTATTGAACGTCGACGTTGTCGTCGCGGGCCGCAAGCCTATTGGGGCCACGAGCGACGGGCGTGGACGTCGCCGTGAGCCCCTCTAGGCGTGGGGTCTGAGATCTGGCCGCTCAGTAAGTTACTCGCTCGAGGGGGGTTGGCGGCAGCGCCGGACGGCCGGATGTGCGACTATCGTTGTCCCGAAGCTGGCTGCGGTGCGGCGGGGCGCGCCTGACCTTATACATACACGATAGACGGACGGGAGCTCGTCTGCCGGTGCGCGCGATACAGTCCATGAGGAAGGCGGTCCCCGGCGCAGGCGGCAGCAGCTGTCGACGACGAACTGGGCCAGTGCGGGCGATAAGTGGGTCAATTTTTAGGTGTCACGCCCGGGGCGTCCGTCCGACCTTGAGCGATGATAATGATGATGATGATTATTATTTACGACCCAGCGCGGGACGTCGACGAAGTGCTACGCACAAGTACATCACGCACATGTACACAGAGCGTCCGCCCGGAAATAGAAAACAGACCCCTAGGCCTCTCTCTCTCATCACGCCCCTGGGGCTTGAAGCTGATGGCGCGAACCGCACGCCCACACCAGGCTCCCGTTACTTTTTTTTCGTTACGCGCCCGCCCTCGGCGGCGCGCGGATGGGTGAAGGCGCAGAGGGGTGTATTGGCGGGGGGGGGGGGGGGGGGGGGGGGGTGAGGGAGGGGCTCACCCTGAAGCTCGAAGGCGCCGCGGCGATAGACGTCGCCGCGCCGCGCACGCGCACGCGCACGCGCAGCAACGAGCGGTGCGCGGTGCGCGGCCGCGGCGGGCGAGAGCCTCGCGCCTCGAGGGCCCGGGCGGGAGAAGGCGTGTCGTCGCGCGAGCTGGGCCCGCAAGGGCGTTGCGTTGCGTAAGGCGCGAACCTGGCGATTACCACAACCCACCAGCGGCTGGCGCGTCCGCCGCCTGGCCGTCGTCCCGCCCGTCCGTCCGTTCGTTCGTTCGTAAGTGCCGTGCGTATCTCAGGGCGGCGATAGGCTGCATAGGGGCTCTCCGAGGCGCCAGGTGCCCGTACGTGCGGGTTTGGCGTTTGCTCGCTTGCGTGCGTGCGCGTGTGCGTGTGCGTGTTGTGTGATCGCCCCGACCCGCCCCGCCCCGTCCCACCCATCCTCGCAGCTTGGGAACGGTGCTCGGCTCGCGCGGGGTGTGTCGTAAGGCGCAGGCAGCTGGGCGTTCCAGGATTTTCGGACTCGCAAGGCGGGGGACAGGCAGGGGCGGACGTGAGGCCGCGATCGTCTGCGGGCGTGTGTGCCTCCGCGCGTGCTCGGTGCGGCCGGATGCGCCGTCGAGCCCCCCCCAGGCCCGCCGCTCGCGGCGCATCGGGCGGGGTGCGCGGGGATGGGTGCGCGGGCGTGGCGCGCGGGGCAGGGAATCGTGAGGCATGTGTCTCGTTGCGTTGCGTTGCGTTACGCTGCGTCGCGTTGCGTTATGTCGTGTTGCGCCGTACTGTCGTCCGTCGAAGCTCGAGGCCCCGAAGCTCGGGCGGAAAGGGTCTCTGTCTCTTCTCTCGCAGGGCGCGCCACGGCGCTCGAGTGGTTCGAATGGGTGGGGCCTGGTCGCGGCGGCTGGACATTTGAATGGCGCGGCGGCACGTCGGGCGGCGCATCTCCAGCACTTGCTTAGCAGGAGATTCCTATACAAACGGTTCGGGGGGCCAGGCACGCACGCGCGCGTGCGTGCGGCGGCGGCGGGCAGGGGGGGGGAAGCAAAGGGTGCGGCAGCGTCACGGCGAGCGTGCCTGACGCGCTAGCGGCGCCAAAAAGCTGATCATGAGCGAGATTGCCAGCGTCCTGCGTGCGCGCTGGGGCTGCGATATGACGTCGGTGGGCGGCTCCGTGGGAGGAGGGCCTGCGCCGGATCGAGGGCGGGGGTTGGGTGAGGCTGGAGCGCGGCCGGGAGCTGGCGGGCGGGTTCCGGGACGCGCTAGAAGCGGGGGAGGGGAGGGGAGGGGATGGGGGGCGGGCGGGGCTGGTCTTTCTGTTTTTCCGTTCCCTTCG
>FTLJ01000097.1:0-48401 GCA_900155495.1 Porogramme epimiltina | reverse complement strand
CCCCCACCCCCCGCCGAAGCGCAAAACATGGACCGCCCGGAACGCACGGAGAGGCACGCGCAGGCCCGGGGCTCCTCGTCCGCCCAGCGGCCGCGCCCCGTCTCGATGCCACCTCAGGCGTACGCCCCGCCGCCCGCGAACGGCGGCGAGCGCGATCAGCGGTACGACGACGGCCGCCACGGGCGCGAGGGCTCCTCGTCGGGCAAGTCGCGCAGCGGCACGCGCATCCTCGGCGACTACACGCTCAGCAAGACCCTCGGCGCGGGCAGCATGGGCAAGGTGAAGCTCGCACACCACAACAACACTGGCGAAAAGGTGCGTCTGCCCGACGGGCTGCGGCCCCTAGCCCCCTCCCCTCTTTCTGCTTTCCTCGCTGTGTTCGGCCGGCCTCCTACGCGCGAGTAGGCCGTATTCCTCCGTCGCGTGTGCCCCCTTTGCGCCTCTGCGTTCGTTCTGCACCACATTTCTTCTTAGGGCAAGCCCTTTCGCCCAGCTTTTGGGTTCCGAAGTCGTGTCCTGCCCCTATGCCCACCGCGTCCGCCCCCGTGCCCGTTTTTCTTGCATGGATACGTGACGCCCCGTTTCGTCGCCGGCGACGGTGTTTCGTGGCTTCCCTCCCCTCTCTCTTACCTGCGTTCTATTCCCGTCGTCCGCGGAGATGTGTAATGACCTGCCCATTCCACGCAGCTCGCGGTCAAGATCCTCCCCCGCGTGGCTCCGAGCACGAGTGTCGTCGCGCCCACGTCCGAGGCCGCCCAGAAGCAGGCGAACAAGGACGCCTCGAAGGAGATCAGGACGCTCCGCGAGGCCGCGCTGTCGATGCTCCTCCACCACCCGTACATCTGCGGCATGCGGGAGATGATCGTGCACCAGCACCACTACTACATGGTCTTCGAGTACGTGAGCGGCGGGCAGATGCTCGACTACATCATCAGCCACGGCCGCCTGCGCGAGCGCGTCGCGCGCAAGTTCGCGCGGCAGATCGGCAGCGCGCTCGACTACTGCCACAAGAACAACGTCGTGCATCGAGGTGCGTAGCTTCTCCCTGTGTGGAGGGTGTCGAGGGCCGGGGCAGGGGGTGACGTGCGTACCCCTCAGACCTGAAGATCGAGAACATCCTTATCTCCCATTCCGGGAACATCAAGATCATCGACTTCGGCCTTTCCAACCTATTCAACCCCATCGACCACCTGTCGACGTTCTGCGGATCCCTGTACTTTGCCGCCCCGGAACTCCTGAACGCGAAGGTCTATACCGGGCCCGAAGTCGATGTGTGGAGTTTCGGTGTGGTCTTGTACGTCCTCGTCTGCGGGAAGGTGCCGTTTGACGACCAGAGTATGCCTGCACTGCATGCGAAGATCAAGCGCGGCTTGGTGGAGTACCCGGTCTGGTTAAGCGCAGGTGCGTGGAGCGGTCCCGAGTCGCACGCCCGTCCGCTCACTGCAGTCCAGAGTGCAAGCACCTGCTCACACGGATGCTCGTTACTAATCCCTCCGCCCGCGCGCCGCTCGCGGAGGTGATGAATCACTCCTGGATGACGCGTGGGTACCGCGGACCGCCCGACTCCCACCTCGTCCACCGAGAGCCGCTGCGCGCCGACGAGCTCGACCGGAATGTCATCAAGGGCATGAAGGGCTTCGAGTTCGGGACGGAAGAGGAGATCGAGCACAAGCTCATCGAGGTCCTCGAGTCCGATGGGTACTACCGTGCGGTGCAGCACTGGGAGCGCAAAAGGATGTCGAACGGGCGCAATGGGCACTCCCGCTGGGGCGAGTCGTTCTCCAACTCGTCCCTGGCGATCTCGCATGATGGCAGCTTCTCGACATCGACGACGAAGGTGGACCAGTCCCCGTCCAAGAAGGCAAAGCGATTCTCCGGGTTCGACTTCTACCGCCGCAAGCTCTTCTCCCCCTCCTCCTCCCCTCCGAGCACCCCCCTCGCGCAGTCTCCCCCGGGCTCGCAGTCCCACCTATCCAACTCGTCTCTCCTTGAATCCCAACGCGATCCGGCCGACCCCACTTATGGCTTCCACCCCCTAATCTCTATTTATTTCCTGGTCCGCGAGAAGATGGAGCGCGAGAAGGTCTACGGCCCGGGCCAGTTCGCGAGCTCCCAGCTGTCCCTGGAGTCCAGCGCCCGCCCAGACGCCTCCGCGATCGACGTTCCTGCCCCTCCCCCCGCGTCCGCGAAGCAGCTCTCGCAACCTACGGTCCGCAAGCGCGACCCGCCCGCATCGGGCAAGCCCGACTACAGCATGCCCCTCCCGCGCCTCCCCGCCCCGGAGACGTCGCACTACTCCGGGATGTCGTACGACGTCACGCCGGCGACGCCCTCACCCACCGCCGCGGCGTTCCCGCAGCCCCGCGCGCGCGACGCCGCCCTCGCGCCGCCGCCGTCCGCGAAAAGCCCCCAGTCGCCCGCGATGCCCAAGGCGATCTCGGCGACGCCCGCGCGCCTGTCGATGTCGATGTCGATGCCGCGCGAGCCCGCCAACACCGCGCACCGGAGAAGCCACAGTCTCAGCCAGCGACCGAGCGTGCGCGGGTGGCACGGGATGTTCGGGCTGGGCGGCGCGGAGGAGGTCGGGGAGCACGGGACGCTGCGCCCGCGCAGGGACGAGGTGCCGCGGACGGCGGGCCCGGAGCTGAGCTCTTTCGCGGAGAAGATGGACGCGCCGCGGGAGAGGGACGAGGCGCCCCCTCCCAGGGAGAGCGAGGAGGAGCCGGAGCCGCGCACGCCGCTCGTGCTCTCGGCGGGCGCGACGCTCGTGCGCAAGTTTGGCAGCATCCTCGGCGGCGGGCGCGGCGACGACTCGCGGCGCATCGGGTCGCCCGCCAAGCGCGGCAGCATCCTCCCGGGCTTCTCGCCGCGGCCGTCCGCCGAGGAGGCGCAGGAGAAGGACAAGGAGACCGCCCAGAAGAACGGCGTGCCCCTCCCGAGCACCGAAGATAAGGAGTCCTCCGAGGGCGGGGCGACGATCACGGAGAGCCAGAGCCAGCCTGTGGGCTCTGTCCATCGCCGGGCCGCGACGATCCTGGACCCTCAAGGCCGCGCAATGCGCCATGAGCGGAGGAGTAGTACCGGCGCGGCGTTGATGACGAGCATGGGCGGTACGATCGGGCGGCACAGGAGACCGTCGACGGCGCAGTCGTACACCCCCAAGCCCCTCGGTGAACGGCTATTCGGCCGCACGGAAGAGGAGGAGGAAGATACGGAACAGCCAGAGGGGGAGGAAACCCGCGGCCAGAACGGCGCAGGTGGCGGCGAGGCGCTGAAAGACGATGAGGGCCAGGGCGAGGACAAGGAGTTCAAGCCCGTGTACCTGAAGGGCCTATTCAGGTGAGTATCTTCCCGTGCCTGCGCAGTCCGGAGAGGAAGTTGACCATGATGATCTGCCACGCCAGCGTCGCGACTACGTCAACAAAACCGCCGCAGGCCATCAAGACGGATATCAAGCGTGTCCTGGGTCGGATGCAGGTGCAGTATAGGGAGACAAAAACAGGTTTTGAGTGCATCCACATGCCTTCCATCGACGTGTCTTCCATTCAGCCTCCGGCGCCCGCCCACACAAAGCGCCCATCTACGAGTTCGTATGAGGACAGGCAGCGTACAATCACAAAGAAGGCTTCGAAGCGTTCCTTCGGCATGCGGAATAAGGAGCGCGAACCGTCGAAGGACAAGGAACTGCCCAGCCGGCCATCCGGTGCCACGACGCTGAGTACGACTGCGAGCAGCGCGTCGTCTTCTTTCTTCCATGTCTCGCCGGCTACCCATACTGCGACAGTCGAGGCGGCGGGTTCCGGCACTCTGGAGAACCTCGCGGCCCCTGAAGATGCACCACGCTCCGCATCACCAGCGAAGGGCAAGACGCTTCCACCCATACCGCAGGACTTGGCCCCGGCGAGCCCGAGCCTGGTGCCTTCCTCGCCGCTACCGACCGGCGAAATCGATCCCGCCATTTTCGAGACCATTGGCGCCAGTTCCCTCGCAGTACGGTTCGAAATTAATGTTGTGAAGGTATGTTTGACATGCTTCCTGTGCGCGTGGGCGTAGTATTGACCGGGAATATGACAGGTTCCCTGGCTTCCGTTGCACGGGATCCAATTCCGGCGACTCGGTGGCGACGGCTGGCAGTACCACATGCTTGCCCGGCGTGTCCTGACGGAGCTGAAGTTATGACACTGGCTTCAACTCAAACGGACCCTTCTCATGACTCCCCTCGTCACGTTCTCGTGCTGTGTGTTTCTGGTTTCGCTCGTCCCCGTTTCCCGACTAATCGCACCGCCGTACATATCCACGTCCACTATTACGCCCTCTTCTGAGCCACCTTACCCCCGAATCCTCCACGCCCTCCGCCATCTCATTCCCACGGCTACCATGATCATGACATCCATCATCATCCCCTTCGTGTCTCGGCCGGTTTCTCTAAGGTAGCTAGACGAGTTCATTTCTTTTGGCTCTGCCCCCGCTGGCGACGAGTGTGTTGTGGAACGCGCGCGCTTTTTTGCATATTATGCTGCTACGTACCTTTTCCCTTGGCCTCTGCCCTCTACCTACGACAACATCGCTCTACATGTATGAATGCTATACCGCCGGATATCCAGACCCGTATACACATGCGTGGCGGTTTCCCATCCAATGACATCATGATATCCAGGGCATGAACTCATGACTAGACCCTGACGTCCTCGATATCATTTCCACGTCTTTGTCGCTTGCTAGCTCCAGACTCTTAGGTTCACCTACACAGCGCAACGCGGAAATTACACTTCCTGGCGCACATCGCTTCAGCAACGACCATCATACCGCTCTGGCCATTCGACAGACATAGTATTGCGAAATTGACAATCAAGCTGGACGACAGTTGCAAATTGAACTGATCACCGCCCGAGTGGTATAACCACGAGTGCTCGGATCCGGAGCCGCAGACCGAGTGGCCGGGGGGCCTTACAAAACGTGGGGTTTGCAATGCATACATCGATGAAGATAGAAGGAACTACTTGATTCGCCTATGTGACTCGGGCTTCAAGCTCGGGCGGGGATGACGGCAATGCGCAGTCCCTGGGCGAGCCTCAGAGTAGGCCTCTGGGGGCCTCTGTAGCAAAGAACACCCCTGAGCGTTATTAAAAGCGACGCATCAGCAAAGGTACGTTTTACCGTGGCGTTACCTCCTAGAGTGTGGCTGAGTGAGTGACAGCAACATGTGCTCTTCTGCTAGCCCGACACTGGCCACACAAATCTGGACAGTCCCCGTTTCGTCCACTGGCATCGGGCGTGCCATGACGGAGCGCGTGCTCGCCAACGGCGGCACAGTTGTCGCGACCCTCCGTACGTCTAGTGCGCTTGCCGACCTTTCCGCCACCGGACCGCCGCCACTTTGTCCCGGTGGATGTGACCGTGCGCGCTGACATCGCGCGCGTGTTTGAGCGGGTGCACGAGGCGTTTGGGCGCGTCGACGTCGTGGTCAACAACGCGGAAGTTTCCGTGCTCGTGAAGGTGGAGGACATCACGGACGAAGCAGCGCGAGTGATGTTCAAATAGGACTTCTAGAGTGCAGTGCAGATTCTATGTGAGGCGGTGAGGATCATGTGGGAAATAAACCCCTAGGGTGCTGGGGGCGTATACTTCAAGTTTGGGAAGGTGGAGCAGAATGCTGCGTGGTCGGATAGGTTGTCCGAAGTGCCACCAGTGGACGTGATTCCATATGACTGGAGCTGGGAAACATAGTACATATCAGCATGACATGTTTGTTCCCCATACATCTCCAATTGTGTTTGAGCATATAGTATCGAGCGTACAGTGGGAGACTGGTGTATCGCCGCGTGGTGATGACTTCTTGAATATATCTTGGTTCCGAGCTCCCGGAACGACCGGGAGGGGCTGTTATGTAAGGATTGAGGGAACGTCTCAGCAGTGATGTGATGGGTGTTGGGAGTGAAGCTAGTGAAGGCCGTTGGTCGCGCCCAGACTTTACTTACCCGAGCCAGGGTCGCTTATTCACCGGTAACGCCCGGTCAATTAAAGTAATTGAACCAGTATAAAAGCAGTGCCGCCAGTAACACTAGCTGCTATGATGTCATGGCACCAAAGTGAGCTTACACACGATCAAAGCCTGTGATTGAGTCCACGCATACGATCAGAATGATTGACTAGGTACATAGTGTGGGGAGAGCGGAGGCAGAATGGTGAGTAGTGAGGATACGGAATGACAATGTCCGAAAGAAGACCTTCGCTGCCTCTCACTCGATCGGTCCCTGGAAGGCCTAAGAATTCGACTCGCTTCGTAACTCGACCAAGCACAGCACTACAGCTTTCGCGGCTTCCTCGAGCATACGCCGGTCGGAGAGCGCGACCTTGGGCAAGACAGCCTCCGTGAAGTGGTCCGGGTGCCAGCGGACGAGCTCCGCCATCACGCGCGCCCTAGGCGACTGGCCCCAGGCCGCCCAGTGCGGGGCGTGGACGAAAGCGCGGACACGCTCGAGCGTGATGTGCATCGGGGCGGGGGGAAGGCCTGGTGGGAAGAAGACAGGGAAGGGGAATTCGCGGTACAAGCACCGGCCCTCGGCATCTGGGTTGGGTGACCGGAGCACCTCCCACTTGTCCTCGTAGCTCCGGGCGATCTGCTCCGCCGCCATCCCGGAAGCGCATGCTTCGATGGCGGCCATGTTGGCTTGGACGAGGAGGTCGTGCTCCGCCACAAGGCGGTGGAGGTCCGCCTGGCCGCTTTCATCTCGTTGGGGTTGAGGAGCACATTCGGTCTCCTCTAGCGCATTTGCCTCCGTGGCGCCGCGAGGCGCAGCTTCCTGTCCTCGGACCTCAGAATTTTCTCACCAAAGAACATCACCACGCGGACTTACCTGCGCATCGCAAAGGTTCCCCTCCTCCGCCACGATCCCCTCCTCCTCGCCTTCGCACGCCTCCACCTCCTCGAGCATTTCCTCGACTGCCCGCCGCTCCTCCCTCTCAGCGGCCCTCTGCCGCTTCCGCTCGCGCCGCTCCGCCCGCAGCGCCGCGCGCCTCTGCTGCTCCTCGCGCATCTCCTCCTCGCGGCGGTGCTGCTCTTGCTCGCGCTGCTTGCGCCGCTCCTCGCGCAGCGGATGCAGCGCCTCCGCGGCGGCGATGCGCCCTCTCTGCTGGAAGTACAGCTCGCGCAGGGACGCCGCCGCCTGCATGTCGCGGAAATAACCCAGCGTGCGCGCGGCCTGCGCGGCTCCCGGGTGGTCCGGGTCCGCCGCGCGCTCCTTGAGCTTCGCCTTGAGAGCAGCGATCTCTGCGCGGATCGCGAGCTTGCCCGCGGAGGGGGGCCGGAGGTCGAAGTCGGAGGTGTCGACGTCGACGTCGTCCCAGTCGATGGAGGAGGTTGTGGATGTGAAGGATTCGTAGTCTTCATGCTCGAGTGGCGTGGAGGGATCCAGGGGCACCGGATCTGGTGGCGTGGGCGCCGCGAACACGGAGAATAGATAACTTAGAACCATCTTGAAGTGCACAGATACTATCCAGAAGGCTTATGAATTTCTCCAGACCGACGTGAGCTTTAATGTTGTTTACTTGGTAGGAGACGATGTCGCACTACGGGGTTGGAATACACTGAGAGTCGGTGCAGTGATGAGAGAAGCAAGAGAGCAGGATAGTCCTGGTCCGATGATGGGTGGTGTACAGAAGAAAGAAGGCAGTGCCCTCTTTGTTTGTTACGTTTAGTGGCGGTAAAATGCGCTTTGTTTAACTCCAGCTGCCACATAATGCCTAGAAGCTTGGTGACAAGCAGAGTAATGAGAGTTACTTTCTCTTTGATCAGAGCGTAGACCACAGATGGAGGACTGACATCAAGTGTGACGAGGAATCGTGCCGAATGATATGATAGGTCAGCACGTATTATGGGCATCTCGCCATTGGTCCCCATGTTCCACCGCGGATCGATTTTCGCCTCAGATGAACCCTTTCACAGGAGGTCGGATGGCGCACATCATTGTACCCTTGATATTTTGAGGACGTTCACTGTACAGAGGCGACAGTGGGAGGCTGCGTTTGGACGTTTCGGCCGGCGTTGAGCTCTGCACTCCGCGGAAATGTGCCCTCATGTTCGTTGAGATGAGCGCCCTCTGGGAAGGCATCAGGCACAAAACAATCTGGAACAGAAAAAAACACAGACATAGGCGGCCACTGAGGATGGATGAGCTCCCATAGAGCCTAGACAACGGCGATAAATGTGGCACTCGTCTCAATTCCGATACATGATTGTCTTGAGTCTCCAGGGACCGCGCGCCTGAAAGCCCGGAAATGAGACATGTGAAAGCCGGAGGTATGTTTCGTAACATATCGGTGAGGTGTAGACTCCAGAGGACGTCGTCGCTCGCAAATCGGAATCCACACACCGCAAGCGATCACGTTTTGGCGCCTTATTGGGGACGAAAGTCCTGATTAGGTAAATGCCGACGCCCAGTCTCACTCGGGCAACCGAGCCCGCTTGGCGAGTGGGCATTCAACATCACCGAAAGACGACCGCGAGGCGCGCGACATCAGAAAAACACTGACAGCTCCGGGCGACAGCAGGCACGAAAGCCGGCACGGTGGCGAACAACACCCCCGGGCATCCCACGACGTCAAGGGGGCCACCGACGGCCGGGATGCGTTGTGTCTAGCGACGACGGGCGCGCGCGTGAGGGGAGGGGCGATGTACAGGAATACGACTATCAAAACAAGTACTACGTGGGGGGAGATGGCCGGCGGGCGCGGCGCGACTACTGAATGGTACTTAGGAGTTAGAGGGCGGGAAAGGCGGAACTAGGTGCTTCGGCCGCGGCCGTTCATGCGTGCGTGGGGTGCGACGGCGAACGCGGCGGCAGCGATGTGTGCGTAGGGTACCTGGGTGACGGGAAGAGCGAATCGATAAGCCGGATGAAGGGAGACAATACGGGAGGCGTGCGCGAGCGGGTGGTATGTGCTATATATGCAGAGACATATGGCTGGGTGTAACAGACACAGATGATGGGTGCGGTAATCTAATCGCCTTCTTCGGGGCGGGGTAAATCCATTCCTAGATGCGGATGCGGGTACGAGTACGACGAACGAAGGATGTGTGCAGAGTCCGAGGGATATATATAGATATATGGAGCGTGGCGTGCGGAATACGAATCGGGCGGAGAGAGATGAGGAGCGGGGCGTGTGGCAAGTCCGAGCGCGGCGAACGAAAAGAGCAGAGCAGTGGGCAGGCGTGCGAGAGCGGGGAAACGATGAGGGGGGGGGGCACGAGGGAAGCGCGGGCACATGACATGAAGGGAGCACGATTGCGGACATGCGGGGAAGGAGCGGAGACGGGGACGGGACAGCAGGCGGGGACGGGGCGCGCGCTCACGAGCCAACAAACGCCCAGCCCGAAGAGCGCACGTCCTCTCCCAGGTCGCCGAAGTATCTGTCCGTCTCGTATATCCAGTGAAGGGTGCCGACCACGCAGTCGCGCAGCCCGCGGACGTACGCGCGCACCTCAGCGTCCCAGTCGCCGAACGTCCCGGGGACGAGTAATGACGCTTCATTTTGTTGCAAGTTCGCGACGGTGTCCTTGACGAGGTTGCCTGCGAAGTGCACCGCGCCTTGCGGCGTAAAATGGCGCTCGGCCATGACAACCGTGACGAGATTACATGAGCCGGGGTTGCGCGCGTACGCCGCGATGTCCTGTCATCGTCGTATCGTGAGCGGAGGCGGAGAAGGAGACTAGAAGCAGCATGAGACTCACAGTCGCCCATGCGATAATATCCGCAGCGTCTTGTCGTAATCGTCGTAAGAGCGGGTGGTCGTAAATTTGTTGGGGAATGGTGAGCCCGCCGGCGTAGATGATCAAGTCGAGGAGGAGGCGAATGCCGGATGCATCGCGTCGTGTTGAGACGTACGACTCGAAATCTGGAACAACGCCTTCTGCCGTGTCGCGGGCTGTGATCGCTTGTCCTAGCCGGAACGCGTCCAGATGTCTCCGGAAGCGCTTGTGCCAGTCGCGACGTGTTGTGGGGCGGAACGACTTGACCCATATTCTGCGGAGAGCGAGGTAAGTCCCAGGCACGCTCACAAGCACATATTCTTAGGCCTCTCAAATCCACGACATGCCTCCGTAGTCACCACGGCCTAGATCCGGGCCGACCACACACGCCACCCGGTACTCAATGGCATCACCTGGAACACGTCTACCAAGACATTACGCAAACCGGTGCCCCAAAACATATGATGCCACACAGGGGCAACACGACGGAAGGAATGCGCAGATATGGCCGGCGCCAATTCGACAACCGCCTGCGACCCTTCGTGAATAGGAGCGGATGGTGTAGTGCGGCGACCCACGAGCACCGTATGGCCGGGAGGGCCTCCTCATCAGTAGTACCTCCTTTTGCGGTGGAGACCGCCGCACCATCTACGCCTACAGACGGGACACGAAAAGGGGCAGTAGAACTGGCGCTGTCCAGCGGGGGCGCTGACACATGGGACTGTATGTCCTAGGGGTATTACGTTTCGAAAGGGGGCCCGAAAATCTCGCGTTGAATGGCGTGCATTCAACATGAGATTTCCTTGGAACATGATTCCATATACACTTTCAAAACGTGATCACTGAGGGGCACAGTGCAAGGCGAAGGGCCCATTTGGTATCAGTGTGCCACCGGCGAGCTGAAGGACGTCTGCATCGACCCTGCATAGGGTCATTAGACGCCCATACATGAACGCAGCAGACCCCAGCGTCCCGCGAGAGGAGGACCCTCGACTAGGGACTCACGGCATCAGATGCCGATGACGAGCCCACCCCTAGCAGTCACAGAAGAGGACACAACACGTGGGGGGAGATGGTAGAAGCAAGAAGACAAAGACAAGGACTGCGACCGTGAAGGCGCAGAAGAGCACGGTAGCGGTGACGAGAAGGACGACAGACAAAAGGAATGAATGGGGCTTAATGAACCGGCGCCACGAGGACGATGACGAGGGGATCGAAGGAGGCGAAAGACGCGAGGATAGACCGACGAAAGGACACTCACGGGTCGAGCACCTCCTCGTCCGCATAGAGCGCACGCGGGCGGTCCTTCCAGTGCTGGAGGACGATGAGGAACTTGGTGATGGCGAGGAGCTGGCCGGCGTCGCACGCGGGGAAGCAGAGGGCGGCGAGGAGGCCGAAGCGGGTGCCGGGGAGGCGCGCCTCCTCGTCCGCGTCGAGGAAGAGGGGCGTGGCAAGGGCCCACTTTTCGGACGCGAGGGTGGTCGTGCGGCAGTGGGCGTTGCAGCGCAGCTCGAAGTGGGGGCAGCAGAAAGCTGGGAAGTTTGGGATGCGGATGCTCCCCATCGTCGACGCTCGATCCGGGGCCAGGCGGGGGGTGTGGTGGAGGGGTGAGGGGGAGGAGGTGATGGTACAAGGTTGAGAAGTGAATCGGGCGTCCCGAAGCGGGTCGATGTGGCAGGCTGGGGCCGCCTGCGGTGGGATCCGCGGCTAATGAAAAGTGGGTGTGTGGGGGTTGAAGTCGAAGGGTCGGCTCGTGCGCGCTCCGCCGGCGTAGGAAATATAAGCGGTGACGGGAGGCGGCGAAGGAGAGTCCACAATCTGCCAGGACGCGGCGGGAGGCGGTCGGGTCTGGCAGGGATTCCGGGGAATACACGATGCTAGGAGAGTTTCGGGGTCGCAGAAAAGGCGTGCATAGCTGCTCGAAGCTCCCCCCGGTTCCAGGGTTCCAGCGCGTGGCGGTCGGTGCGAAAGCGCGAGTCGCCCGTCGCGCGCCAGCCTCGCCCCCAACCGATGCCGCCAAACTCGTTCTTTTGTTCTCACCCACCGGCTTTAACAATAAACTCGCAAGCGCGGAAACAACGCCGCGGTGTTCGCAAACACTACGCTTGCCCGATATGCCCACCCCGCCCCGACCCGTCCGCCCCGCCGCCGTGGCGAGCGCACTAAACGACCGCGGCAGCGCAGCGCCATCGCGCAGACCTTTCCTCTCGAACCAACATACAATAGCGAGCGCGCCTCCCGCCCCACTGGTGGCGCAGCGCCCTGGCATCTCCAACATCCAATCTTGTGCACCCCCTGATCAGCCCACATCGGGATCACTCTTAAACTCGCGAAGCAGTCGCGAAAGGTACCAGCGCACCCACGCACCGTTCGCGCATCGACGCGCTTCAACCTCGCGTCCGACACAAGAACAAGACACGGCTGCATAGTGGGCATAGTGGGCATGTTGCATTGAACAGTGCTTCATAGTACATGACAGAGAACGTTACAGCTTTTGTCCTTTGAAAGCCCCCTGAGTCCTGGGAGCAGTACCTTTAGCCTCGCGCGGAGATGACGTCCGCACTCGCCTCGCAGGACAGCAGCGCATGGCTGGTAGCGTCGTCGCCAGGCGGCCGAGACTGGCGGGATGCGCCGGCGGTGCTAACGGAGCAGCTCCCCAGGCACGTCCCACACCTGCGCAGAGGACCCGGCAACACTTTGTTAGCTCGCACACGCGCCCGCGGGGAGGCACCGCGCACTCACAAGAAGGCCGGCGCGAGCCTCGACGTGGCGCCGCGGTGTCACCGACGCAAATGCGCCGCGAAGGAGATGGGCTCGTCCGCGCGCCGTGGGGGGTGCCGCGCGCGCTGCGACCGGCGCACGGCAGTCACGGCCTTCGCGCCCTCCCCGCTGTCGGCGTCGCTATGCGCCCTGCCCCGCGCCTTCGGACGCCGGGTCGGCGAGGCCTTCGCGATTTGGGGCAGCGGCTGGGGCGCGTCGGCAACCTCGGCGCGGTCGACCTCGTCTTCGTCTTCCATCGTCAGATCGATGACGTCGTGGTCGTCGGTGTTCGTCGCGCTCGAATGGGCTTGCTCCGCGTCGTTCTCGCTCTCGTCGTCCGACTCCCGGGTAACCATTTCAACGTCAGCGTCCGTGGACTCACCGTCCGACCAGTCTTCCGAGGACTCTTCTTGATCAACTTCCCCGTCGTCTGAGGTCGGGCTTCTCCTCCTTGCAGGGACGGGAACGTGCTCGTAGGGCCCGTTGTTTCCCCGCCGGCGCGGAGGGAACTCAAAGGGAGGCGGCGTCTCAAGTCTGAGGAAGTAGCGCAAGGGGTCACTGGGGTCGCCGCGGTAACATGGCGGGAGCGAGTGTCCGCGGTGCATAGACAACAGCCGCTCTGTCCTCAGTGCGAACTGTGTGGCTAGCTCTTCGCGATTTTCACCGAATGCCATTTCTCTGTCCAGTCGATTTTGAGTTATCACCAGATGGGTGAGGAGACAAACGGGGAAATGTCGCTCACCTGACATATTCTTGCTCTTCGGGGGTTAAAGACGACGGCATGCTGAAGAATGCCCCAAACAGCGTCTGTGGGAAGTCTTGGTTAGGTTAAGAAGCGTAGCAAACATACACGGACAGAGGGACACACCAGTACCAGGTCTCAATCTCGAGTGGCGTGCGAGAGCAACAACGTGGCGCGAAGATCCATGTCAGAGAGGCTTTCGCTTTTATATGACAGGTGCGCGAGCCGAATGGCACATACGCCGACTGTGGTCGCAGTCGGTTGTAATCGATGCACAGGCCCAGGCACACCATTGTATGTGTGATGGACAGGTGTGCGTCGGTGGCCAGATCCATGTGTCACTTTTACTACAATGAAAGACTTCCCCGAGCCACCCTCGAGCAGTCGCATTGGCCGTTGGCTGCACCGTGGCATCTGGCCAACAACGAGGCGAGACCAGGGTTCGTTAGCCCGCATTAAAAGCAGCGTATGCGAGCGCACGCACCTGAATGTCGCCCTTCACCCTGCTAGTTTGGTAGTTACCTTCATGGAAGAGGGCCGGTAAATGCGTACCGCACGTGAGTGCAACAGTTTCCAAGCAAAGTGAAGCGTAGTGCCATCTATAATACACAAAATACAATGGAGAACGCGAAATACACACACCATATGGACTCAGTCGTCCTCTCCGCGCTCGTGCCCGTCTAGCCCTTGTGCATCCCGTCGTAGTTCCTCCTCCTCCAGTGCCATCGCATCCTCCGGCTCCTCCGCGTCCCCCTCGTCCTCCCCTTCGTCCATTTCCTCGTCTTCGTCCTCCTGGTCCTCGTCTGCCATCTCTTCGTCCTCGTCCACACCCTCCTGCCCGGTCGCCTCTGACGTAGGGTCTCCGGGGGTGTGAGTGGCGGAGGCCGACGTGCGGGGAGCATGGTTGGTTGGAGCGTCGCCCTCTGCATCCTGCTCCGTGGCGGCGGACGCCTTCGCCTTGCCCTTCCCCTTCGATGCCGCGGACGCCGAGTCTGACGCGTCTTTTGGTCTGGCCTTGCCGCCTTTCCGCTTGTCCGACTTTTGCAGGTCGCGGTACACTGTTGCTGGGTGAGAGAGATGTGAAGAGGTGAAGAGGAAGTGGGCGCACTTTGGAGCTCTCCTGAGATGCTCTTCGCAATGTCCCCGAACTCGGCCTGCTCGAGGGCCTTCAATACGTCCGACGCGGATATGCTCTTGTGCTGCTTTGAGCTCGCCACTTCGTGTGCTCTTTACGGACAACTGAGTTATGAATGAAACGTGTACGAGTTAAGGACTCACGTTGCAGCTAGAGTGGAATGCAGAGCTCAGCAGAATGATATATGTACAAGGGCTAGGTACACACCTAGGTAGTTAATGAAGACTGTGGACGCCTTCAGAATAGAGAGTATAACTTCTTTCGAGAATTTCGTATTGTCCGGAACCTGCGCATACAGTCAACGAAATGGAATGTGTTATGGCACAAAAAACGCGTCTGATTTGTGCTGACCTGCGATGCTCGAGCGAGCTTCATGATGAGGCTGCGGGGGAGCTCAAAGTTGTCTATCCCCTCGGACCCCGCATCTTGCTGTGCTTGTGCAATGGATGCGCCGGTGGCAGGCTCTTTTGCTCTTGGCATGTCTGGAATAGGGAAAAGCTGTTGAGAGGGAGTTCGTGGAGGTGGCCGGTAGAGGTCTAGCTCACGCCGCGTGCCACAGACGCGCGCTGTAAACGCGTCCTTGCTCGATGACGCCAGACACGTCTCCGTCTCACTTCCTCCCACTTTCGATCTAGGTGCGCATTTAGTTGTTTCTCAAGCTCTTGAATCTCATAGCTGACGCAGGCTATAGATGCTAGTATAATTATCCATTTCAGCCGACGCATATACTCATGGCCAGCAAGGGGCTGTCTCTCCTCGCTTGGGTTTTCTTCGTCCACCTTGCCGCCATATACCTATACACCCGTGGCTTCCTCCTCACTCGCCTCTCCCTCTCAAACACCACTGCTTGCGACGATGGGTCATGCACCATAACGCCTTCCCACAAAAGAGCAGTCATACTCGTCATCGACGCGCTCCGCTTCGACTTCCTCAGCCCTAATCCCCCTCAACCGCCCTCTCCTTACCACCACAATGTCCTATCACTACCCCAGGAACTCACGTCTACGCGGCCATCGCACTCGTTCCTTTTCGAGATGTTTTCGGACCCACCGACAACGACTCTGCAACGCCTGAAGGGGATTACCACCGGGTCCTTGCCTACCTTCATCGACATGGGTTCGAATTTCGGAGGGTCGTCTATTACCGAGGACTCATTCATTGGGCAGCTAAAGGAAGCTGGCAAGAGGGTGAGTCCTACTCCCATTAGTCGGAGCGAACCGAAGGCAACTGTGCAGGAATAGATTGCGTTCATGGGCGATGACACATGGATGACCGTCTTCCCCGACTCCTTCGAGCCCAACATGACGTATCCGTACGACTCTTTCAACGTCGAAGACCTCCATACGGTTGACGAAGGCGTCATTGAGCACCTCTTTCCCCTCCTCGAGGACAAGTCGAAGTCATGGGACGTGATCATTGGGCACTTCCTTGGGGTGGACCACGTCGGACATCGCCTCGGGCCCGACCATCCGACGATGAAGACGAAGCTCAAGCAGATGGATGACGTCATGCGCCGCATCGTCGAGCTTCTCGACGACGACACCCTGCTCATCCTTATGGGAGACCACGGAATGGACAGGAAAGGCGACCACGGCGGAGACGGAGAACTGGAGACGTCCGCCGCGTTATGGGTCTACAGCAAGGGCCCACAGTTGACACACCCCAAGGCCTCCATCCCGGAGTTCCTCGCGTCGACACGTCTATTCCCAGGTGCCATGGTCAAGCACAGACACATCCAGCAAATAGACCTCGCGTCCTCCCTATCACTGGCCCTCGGACTCCCTGTCCCCTACAACAACCTCGGCACGGTCATCCCGGAGATGTTTTGGCAGGACAAATCCGGAGACCACTATACGCGTGCGCTCTCACTGAACGCGGCTCAAGTCAAGCGCTACCTCGACACGTACCGGAGCAGCGCTTCCGGCGCGGAACTCGATGACGCATGGGGGGAGCTGGAGCGCGCGTGGAGGACGATTGACTTTGAGGCGAAGAAGGCGGATCGGGAAGCCCAATGGCTCGCGATGACGATGTACACCCGGTTCACCCTCGCCGCGTGCCGCATGCTATGGGCGCAGTTCAACGTGTCCCTCATCATCCTTGGGTTGGTGCTCTTGGGTATGGGCACGGTGGCGGCTGCGTTCCTCTACTTCAAGCTTCGCGCGCTCGAAGACAAGTGGGAGGCTTGGTCAGCCGAGATGCGCCGGTGGTACATCTCGAGCATGATAAGCGGCGCGCTCCTCGGGTTCGTGGCCTACGTGACGGTTTCACGCTACTTCAAGGGGCTTGGGCTTCTCGAGTCCCTGGTCTTCGGAGCCGCCTTCACCTCCTCCGCTGTCACCATCTTCTCTGCCCGTCCCTCTCTCAGTGGGCTATCCTTCGGCTCGCTGAGTTCTGTGCCCCTCCCCCTCATCCTGCACGCCGCCGCATTCGCCTCCAACTCTTTCACCGTGTGGGAAGACCGCATCGTCACCTACCTCCTCGTGTCATCTGTCATCCCATCGGTGCTTACCGGGTTCACGGCGCCGACTTCGCGGCTGCGGTATCGCATCCTAGGTTTTTCTGCCCTATACGCCGTATGTGTCCGCGCGATGGCCGCAAGTGCCGTATGCAGAGAAGAGCAACAGCCCTATTGCCACGTGACGTTCTTTGCGTCGTCGTCCCTACCCTCTCCCCCTCCTTTGGTACTAGCTCTATCAATTCCAGTCGCATTCGGACTGCCTTGGGCCACAAAACGATTCCTCAAGATATCGAAGTCGGACCGAGGGACTGCCGCGTTGATCTTGCCTTGGATCCTACCAGCGACCCTCCTTCTCGGAAGTGCTTTTTGGATCCTTGAGCACGTCGACTCCTCTGAGCAACTTGGACCTGAATGGTCAGGTACACTACGCTTGGCGCGGACACTCTGTGCCCGGTTCGCCATGGGTGGCGTGCTCTTCCTCGGATACGCGTTGTGGTACCTCGTCCCAATGTGCCTTGAGATCTCCAACGAGACCAAACAGGATCCAAGGGCTCCCGGAAAGACGAAGCGCGAAGTGACCGTACTAGGATTTGCTAACGCGTTCGGCGCGCCGTACTTCATCTTTTGGGTCCTCTTCCTCGCCCTCCTCTATCCCTCCGCGCAGCTCACAGGCCAAATTGTCCTCGCCCTCTTCGTAATCGCTGTTCTCGCGCACCTTGAGGTTGTCGACAGCGTGCGCGACGTACGCGGAATGGATGCCCTCTTCGCCTCGGGAAACCCATCCGCCATTCTCCAAGCGGACGACCTACGACCTCCTGCGCTACCTCTACGCTTTTCGGACGTCACGCCCCTCGCCCTACTCGCCGTACACGCCTTCTTCGCAACAGGGCACCAGGCCGCGATCCCGTCCATTCAGTGGAAGACGGCGTTCGTGCTCACGCCGACCCTGACGTACCCCTTCTCGCCCGTCTTGGTCGCGCTCAATACGCTCGGTCCCACTGCGCTCGCCGCCCTTGCAGCGCCCCTGCTCGCGCTGTGGAATGTAGCGCCCCTCCCACATCCGGAGGCAGTGGGGCGCGCACGGCGGGAGGCGGCGCGCGGGGCGCTGGGGATGATGGTCTACCATGCCGTGTTGCTGATGGGCAGTGCGACGTCCGCGGCGTGGCTGAGGCGGCACCTAATGGTGTGGAAGATCTTCGCGCCGCGGTTTATGCTCGCCGCGCTCACGGTCCTTACCGTCGATCTCGCGGTGCTCGTGGGTGTCGGAGTGGGCGTTGGGCGGGTCACAGAAAGAGTTTCGCGGCTATTTGCGTCGATGAACCAAGCCAAAAAGTAGACCGACTGACGGCGGACTTGTCGACTATCGTACAAGTTGTGTAATAGCTATTCGAGACGCTTTCTCCCAACTATCACCCCTAGGCTTGCACAGAAGCCCTCCCCTCCGTCGGCGGGGCGGTTGACGACACTTCAATCTCGTCCGGCAGTCTCGCATCCTTCCACGCCGCATATCCGCCAATCATGTCCGTCGCGTTGAGCATCCCCAAGTCATGCAGCGCCGCGGCGGCGAGCGACGATGTGTATCCCTCCTGACAGAACACGATGACCCGCAAGTCGTAACGGTCCGCGATCGGCAGGCGGTGTGCGCAGCGCGGGTCGAACCTCCATTCGAGTACATTCCGCTCCACGATGAGCGCGCCTGCGATCTCCCCGTGAGCCTGCCTTTGCGCCTCTGGTCGGATGTCGACGAGCACGATGGGCCAGAGCGGGTGGTCGTCCTGCAGCTCTGCGAGGGCCTGTGCGGGCGTGATGCGTTGAAGGCGTGCCCGCGCGTCTGCAAGCACTTGGGAGATGGAGCGCGAGCCTCGCGGGGGCACGAGCGGGTCGATGGGTGCGCGCGCGGCCTTGCGGGCGGCATCCCAGAATGCCGCGTCGTCGTTGGAGCCGGGTGTGGCGCAGAGCCCACGGACGAGGGCGGCCCACCGGCGGTGGCGCGTGCTCTGCCGCTCGACACGGGTGAGAAGCTTGGAGCAGATGAGGAGGGCAGCGCGCTCCGCGAGCTCGTTGTCAGAGGCGCAGACGAGGATAGGGCTGAGCCCACCAGGGGTGGACGTCGGGAGGGTGAGGATGAACAGGTAGCTGCCTGTGCCGGTGAGCGTGCTGGGTGCTGCGATGCCAGCCGCCGCCGGGTCTTTGAGGAGCATCACGCGCTTTATATGGGAAGCGATTGTCTGGAGGAATTGCTCGCCGGAGGGATGAGGGAGGGTGAAGACGACGCCGATCTTAGTACCATCGACGAGCTCGGCGTCGCGTAGGGCGCGAAGAACTATCGTTTGGGCAACCTGGTCCCGGACAGCGTCGAGCGGGCTATGGGGGCTCGTTTGAGATGAGCGACGGTCCCCGCCGATGTCAAGGCCCACGGCACTTGCAGCAGAGGTGGAGATAGGGCTCGGGGTTGAGATGGAGACAGGGCTCGGGGTTGAGGAAGTTATAGTCGATGCGTATACTCGCGGAATAACTTTGCCATAGCCAGAGTTAGTAGTCGTGTGCGACGTCCTAGCCGAATGCCGGTTGGGGCTCGACCCTCTGGGAGTGGACATAGTAGCCGATCCTTGCCTGTGAGAAGTATTTGAGATATCTGGCTTATCCTGGAGGAGGAGAAGCTCTTACCCCTGAGAGGTTACGGCGCTGTTTTCTGTAGCACAAGATGGTCGTTGCAGAGGAAGCTGACCTGAACAAGTCGAAACTTGCAGACCCGATAGTACGGTGTTTGTCTCTATCACGATGATGCTATTACGGCATAAGAATACGTTTGACCGATTTGGACACATGCCATCACGGAGTCCTGTTACCTCCACTGAACCCTTGAATGAAACTATATGCTGCATTCTCAATGATTCTCATTCACTGGATTCCAAAACGGATTGAAAAACGATGCGTTCGTCTATACAACTGATACAACAGCCGTCATGTCCCGCGAGCGGTGGCTCCGGCCGCCAGCCTGACCTCCACACCTTCGACGCTCGACTCATTCATAAGCATTGCGCTCAAGGTAGACTCAGGATAATCCCAATGGGCCTGCGATTGGAGTTGGGTCAGTGTTAATTACAATGAACTAGATGTTTGCTGGAGGCTTACAAAGTGGTTTGCACCTCTCACTCGCGCGAATGTGACATTCCGCATCCTAGCTCCGGACTTGCGCCTCTCCTCTAGCTCCGCTCTAAAGCACGACACCGCATATGGCATCTCCCACACGGACATGTCGCCCCATAAAATGCGCACTTCTACGTCCGCCCACTCTGTCCCAGTAGGAGCTGTTAGGCTGTCCGGTCCTGCGCCGTGTTCCTCGCCGCTTTCGGACGTGGAGAGGCGTAGTGCGTCTTGGCGGAGCTCCGCAAACGCTCCTGTGCGTCCTGCCAGGAACAAGACGGCTCTGTCGCTCCCACCTGGGACTCCCGGCGCCATACACGCCACTTCTCCCATGGTCTCAGGGGGAATCGTCCGCAGGGTGGGAGGCGGATCCGTCAGATAGGCGCAACGCTCGAGGCCTTCCCCACTGGGGCTGGAGAGATCGCGATGCGTGTAGTATCCGCTGAGCCAGTCCATGAAAAGCTGCTCGTTTCCAGCTGGCTCGAGTGACGGGTCTGTAAATGGGTTGTAGGGGTTCTGTGGAAGAGGGTGCCCAGTTAAACATGTGAGAGGTTCTGCAGAGATAAGGAGGTGAACACCTATAAACTGACGAAGGCGGTGGGGGCACTATGCACATACCGTACAACACGACACGCCTCACGTACCGCTCCAGATTGACCTCGGCGTCCGTATGGAAAGAAGCGATATTGGCGAGTAGCGCATTCATCCATGTTGTTCCGAACGACCAGCCGACGAGGATGATCCCTCCCTTGCCGCGATCTGCAAGAGGCAAACCTCCCTTGGATACCTTGACAAGTTCCACAAGGAGGTCGAACAGCTCCCGTCCGCGGGACCGCATGAACACCTTCAACCTATCTTTCACCAGCGCTAGGTCTTCGGGACTTGCGCCTAGAGGAGGATCTACAAGAAGCTCACGCTCTCTTGCAGGGTAAGGGAGCGTTCCAGGATAGTCGCGTCTATTGACGACGACGATACGCGCGTTGTTCCGGTGAGCAAGTGGTAGTAGGGGTTTGAAGATGGCTATGCATTTAAGACGGTATAATCAATCACACAAGAGTATAAGGTACGGGAGGTACTCACCCCCGTGGGACCCGTAGCCGTGTACAAGAACGACGGTAGTATGGTCGCCACTCCCTTCCGGAGGGCCAGTGTCGTGGAGCACGTGTAAGCCAGTGGCACTGCTCATGGACATGGTGGGTACGTGCCTCGGCTTCGTGAGGGACTCACTCCTGTCTGACGTCTTCGTCAGCCTTAATAAGTGGCACATTCAACGAGCAGAATTGATGGCTCAGAATGAAATCGTCTGGGTGTCCTGGAGAACCTCCTGATGAGCTTCGTTCGTAGCGATGCAGTCTCGGTCCGACTCACAGAGTAGAGTGCTAGTAGCCGAAGGATCAAACCATGTATAGGAGGGCACGTCACGACCGACTCCGCTTCTGGACTGCGGTAGTGGATTAGCGCGAAACATTGAATAGGAGGTGTGTCGGGTCTCTACCACGCCAGACAAGCGGTAACGTTACTCGCTGATGTGCGGTGAGATATGGGTCTACCCTGACGAAAACGTCGCACAAATTGCAAGTATATGATCTATTGGGGGGAGGCAAAGAAGCAGATGGTACAAAAAGATGCAAAACGAGCGTGTGATAATGATAACGTGAGGGAAGATCAAATGATCGTGGGGAGGATTTCGAAGCATGAGGTATTGTCGGAGGTATTCACTCAGCTGTCTGATGATACGACTTGGGGTCCGGGGCAAGTGACTAGTCCCGCGCATTTCTCTGATTGTGCGACAGGATGGTGGTCGAGTAGGTGGAAGGATTCAAGCTTCAAGCGTCAGCAAAGCGCACAGACCGTCGCGATACCTTTTCCGCTTCAGGTATGGCGCGGACGTTAGGCCTGGCCCTGATGAGAGTGCTCGGGCCTGGGGTACTGGACGCTTCGGCCTTGCGCCTCTTCGAGCTCGCCTTCTTTTTGACGGTCCGCGGCCTCGCGACACCTCGACGTTTGATTGGTTTCACTTGCTGTCCAGGGGTCGTAGACGCGCCCACGCTCGATGCAGCCACTCTTCCGACTTGGGTTGTCGCGGTGGGCTGCGTGTAGGATATGTCGCTGTCTGAGATCATTGGAACGTCATCGCCTGAGTCCGATGACTCGGAGTCAGTGTACTCATCAGACTCCTCCTCGTCGTCGTCATCGCGGACTGCGGGGGCTTCTGTGAGAGCCTCACCCACCCTATGAACGGACGAGAAGTTTGATGAGCCACTCGAAAGAGGGGAGATCAAGAGCCACTCACCCGAGGGAATCAGGCTCCCGTTCAAGGTCGGCGAATATTTTCGCGTTGCTCCTCAGTAAACCGTCTCTATAGTAATACCAGATGGTTAGTGCGCTCAGGGGGCATGTAGAATGAGACGTACATCTGCTCACGGCGCATTCGCCGAGCTACGGGACGATAGGGCGGAATTTGATGGCCGTATGTGCGTGGGCCTGGGGGCAACACAATTTCGTTCATCCTGCGATATATGCTCGGATAAGCCAACAGGGGTTTTAGAGAAGCAAGAGACTCACGTCTTGTCAAGATCTCGGGCTCCTAGCCTGAGGGGCCAGATATTCTGGGTTTTGTGTTGGTTAGAAGACATGGTGATGGGACGTGCTCAACCGGAGAAGAGCTCGCGTTATGTAGGTAGCGTAGGATGACACTGCGGTGATGCATGCCGAGGGTGCTCTATGGCGAAGACAAAGTGAAAACACCACAGAGAGATATACTTTAGAGTTTGACACACCAAAGAGTGTATGATGGGGTGTGGTCGGTGACTGGTACTAAAAAGGCCTGCTGGAATGATGCCCATTGGCGTGGTCTCAGCGTGAATCACTGCGTCGCAAGCGCCATTGCTAAGAGAAAGAGCGTTACATTGTGACCGGATTAGTTTGAGGACTGGGATCTACACTCCATTCTCAGCCAGGAATGTTGGGAATTTGCGTCGCTGCTGGAAAAACAGACCATCGTGCGACGGAGGCACCTGTGGTGGAACGAACCAGAGTTTACTACACCCCCAATATTTGAGAAGAATGGAGGGGCCTGTGACTCACCGGTGTATTGGAAAGTAAAGTAGTTGGAATGGATGGCTGGGGCGCACGACGCCGTTGTATGGTATGAGGGGAAATGAACCCAAATAGTCTGAGGGAGGCGAGTAACCTCAGGACAAAACTTGGGAGGAGGCTGATTTCAACTTGGTCGACGGTTGCCGACTCGCTGCCAAGTCGGAGCGCCCGCATTAGAGTATAAGCGGAGATATAAGCGGGATATAGAAATAGTGATCAGGTTTTAGTTTCCGATGATCCAGCCAGCGCCAATAATGACCTGCGTCCTTCCGGTTACTACGCTGGTGTCAAGTCCACCGTATTCACAGGCTGTAAACTTGTGTAATACTGGCGGGAAACCACATATTTCTTCGGGTGGGCGTTGTGGTGGCTTAGTATAGCTGGTATTCTCCTACTAATGCACTTTGCGATGATCCAGGGCTAGTGCGGGGACGGGTACGCTATGAACTCCAGTGACTCGGCAGACTCAGACACCTGTTTACAATGACCACCTTCCGATTCCAATATAATATGGAAACTACTCTTGGTACGGATGCTCCTCAAGCATGGACAGGCTGACTACATCTTTCGAATCAATAGCGTTAGTCTTCTATTCACGCTAAGTTATTCCTCGTCTGGCAGGCTCTCAACAATAGAGAGCAACAGAGGGATCCGACGGCCACAAAAGCGATTTGGGACGTAATGCCTCTAGGTGTGGTCTTAAAGTGTGGTACAGAAGACAAGGGGAACGGGACGTAGCGAAGCGACCGTTGAACGGGCTAGTAGGCGCTAGACCGCTGGGGAGGCGAACAAGAACATGTCCGCGCGAGGTCAACAAGAGGGCAGATTTAGTCGCTTTATGTCGCATGACAGCTGCTTTGGTCCCTCAGCCAGGGCGCCATGTTAGATAAAGACTTCACGGCGAGTATATTAGGGCCATTCCACCATACTCCACTCCTCATTCGCATCGACCATCAACCATCCTCTCTAGCTCCACTTGCACCGCGCGGACTCAAATCTCTCCATACACTCTTCCTCTTTTCTCTCCAACATTCAAGGAACTTGTCAACGCGTTTGACACGCACAACAATCACCCTCGTTTTTATTCTCGTATGTCCCCTGCGCCATGGCCGTCAACCACCGCTCGCACTGACCTCGTTACGCTACAGTCACCTTATCACAATAACCATGTCTTCGATGCGTAGCCGTAGCGTTGCCGTTGCCCCAGTTTCTTCCTCCGGAGGGCGTGTGTCGTCTCGCAGGGCGCGTTCCACCATGTCCCCCATCTCTCGCGTTTCCCCCGCCACTCCATCCTCAGCCCCCAAGGCAGATCAGCCGGACATGACCAAATGGCTGGCATCCCAGGCCGCCGCCCTCATGAAGATATCAAGCATTCTACAAGCTGTCGACATGCCTGAGCCTAGCGAGGCCGACCTCGATGCTGCCCTAGAAAAGTGTCGGCGTGGCAAGAGCGCGGGCGACAAGATTATCGCTAGCGTGCTGGAATGGTCCAATCCCGAGGTACACGCGTTCGTCAAAGACGCGATGAAGAAGATTGAGAAGAAGCAAGAGGAGCTCACCGCAGCCGTCAGAGCCAGGGATGCCCGCGCCGAGGAGGAGAGGCGAGAGCGCGAGCGGCGCGAAGCGGAGGTCGCCGGGGCGGCGGCTAAGGCAGAGGCCCTAGCCGTGCCTTCATGGAGAGCCCATCTCGTTGCGCGGCGCGCCCGTTCTGCTCCTCCGCCTTCTCTGTCGGGGGTTTTGCCATCCCTACGTGAAGAGCCCTCCCTTCCTCATATCCCCGACTCTCCGACCCTCCCCGCCGCTTCTGACGCCCCTCTTCCGCCTTCTGCCGCCCCTTCTGGGGCCGCGTCTCTACCTTTGGACGGGACGGTGGCACTGGCCGGCGCCCCGGACGTCCCTGAGCCTCGCTCCCAGGAGAGAGAGACGGCCGACGGGGGCCAGACATCGAACGTCGCTTCGTTATGCGAGGCGTCGACCATAGCCGCACCGACTCTGAAGGAGGAACCTGAGGAGAATAACGCTGCATTCAAGATGCGCAAAGTACCGAGGGGGTATCTGATCGACTGGGGAACGCCGGAGGAGGCGCTTGCCGAGCGAGCTGCACAGGTCAGTTGGTACTACAAAAGGTGGGAAGAGCTCAAGGAGTATATCCGCGATGGCGACGGGGGGGCGCAGACGGGCGATACCTTCCCTTTGCTCTTCTTTCATCAACACGGGTGCCCTGAGTTCGAGCCTGGACGTGTCACGGACGAGATCGTGGAGAGGTTCCTCGCTTTCGGGCTGGGTGGGGAGGTGTCCCTCTCTACATTCAAGGCACGCGCGGAGAAGGAGTTGGAACGCTGGAAGCCCGACAACATCGAGATATACATTTGCCAAGTGGAACCGGGCGAGCGAGGGTTGATGAGGGAGTTCGCCAGGGTCTTCGAGAACACCCTCCGCCGTCTCATCCTCAAGGCCCAGGAGCAAGGGGAGCTAGATGATCTCGAACATCTGACCGTTTGTGCCACGGAGGATGGAGATGAAGAAGAGGACAAGCCCCAGCGTTTCTGTCCGGACCACCCCGTCGATTTCGCCGGCTCGCGCCAGAGCCCTGATTCGGAGTGGGCGATGGACGTTGACGCTCCGTTCACTTTGTAGTCGCACCATATCTGTGTCTATTACGTTCCCTCACAATCGCAGTTCTTTAGCCATACTAATACGCCGCGTCTTGCCTTGACCCTAATCACACCGCCCGAGTGGCTAACGCTGGTGGTTCACAGCAACCGCAGCGGCGGCAACACGGTGCGAGTTTCCCTTGCTCAAGCATCTTATCTTATCTTATTTGACGTACATGCCCTGTATCGGCATAGTCTGACGACTCCCCTTTCTCGCCCCCGTCTTGTACCGTCCTCCCGTTATATTCCGTTTGTATCTCGTGATCTAAGGTCCAATATATATAGCAAGATAGGGGTAGACCGACGCTCCAGCATTCCTTGGACCGCGACATTACCCCTGTCTTCGTGTGGACACCTCTCCTCCTCCCCTTTCAATTATTCTTCACTCAATATAACTCCAATATACCTATAAATAAGAATGGCTTACACATTCCACGTGGACGCGGATTCCGTGCGCCAGATTGAACGCCTGGTATCAACAGCAAACAAACTATGGAGGTTGACGAAAACGAAGGGCCTACACACCACACCAGGCGCATCCTGGGTTCTCCCTGAGAACACCTACATTTCCCCAGCCTATCAAGAGTTCAGTCACTTGTGGAATCAAAACCACCCGAACACTTACAATTTCCCGACCGTCCGCGACGGGCAAGTGTTCGTACATCGTCACAGACCTCCATCGATGGCTTTGTTCCGTCTGCACTCCAACGACTCGCCTCATCGCAATCCGCAACTACGGCAGCAGGAGAATCGTCCACGCGGCAGAGAGCACCCGAGGTCACCCACACGCATCCCTGCCAAACGCCTCTACGAGTGTGCCCTCCATTCCCTAGTGCTTAAGGGGGAGCAGGAGTTAGAGGAGGCGCGGCAAGCGGCGAAGCGTGATCGCGAGGAGTTTCAGGAGAGGTCAGACGCCTACTCCCCCCCTTTGAGGAGGCACTCATCCAGCGCGCACAGGGATAGCCAGGACAGGACTTCCGCCAAACGGTATCGCGAGGACGACCGCCCTTCCAGCACGCGCACTCACCATCACGGCCGATCCCTGGGGCTCCACGGCCGCTCCCCAAGCCCGGGGCCGTCGGGCTTCGGTCGGCTCTACTCTGGTGACCGTGAATCGGAGGCCCATCTTGCTCCCGTCGCGGAGGGCGAGAGGGGCTGGCCCTCATTCGACTTCCGCCCGTCCCTGCCCCACCACCTTGCGCATGGACAGCCGGGCCCCTCCACTCCCCCTCCCGTCGGACTTCCACGCGGCACGTCGCATACCCAGCCGAGGGCTCCCGAGGGATCGGCCGACATCTCGATGGTGGACTTCTGGGGTACGCAGACACCGGGTCCCCTCCTGGACGCCTGGTCTGCGCCCCCGGTCGTCGTGCCCCCGCAGGTGCCGCCATTTGTACCCCAGCGGCACGGGAACTCGAATGAGGACAATGCACCACTTCACGCGTTTCCGGCCAGCTCGGGTTTTCCACAGCGCGTCGTAGCTCCTCGCGGCGCGCCGATCGCCGTTTGGGTGAGCTCCTCGAACGGAGTCCTTGGCGGCGAGCCGAGACAAGCTCACGTGGCGTCCGGGTCCAACTCGACGCGCGAGCTTCCCGGCGCATCGAGGAACCGCACGCCCCCCGCGAATGAGAGGTCGAGCGCGGACGCGACTCCCCCGCCCGGCCATGCTACGGGTGGACGTTCCTATCCTGGTGCAGAATGAGGCGGCGAGCGTCGCCATGATCGTCCCAGCGATGCCTGAGGACGACCTCATCGATTTCGACAGAGAGCATCATGCCCTGTCCTAGAGTTCGTTAACAACCATACACTTGAACTATGTTACTTACCTCGCTGCTGGTGTTGTTTTCTTGAGTTGTGGCGGTCGTGGTACGAGCAGTGCCCACGGCCGAGGATACACGTAACGGCATGCGCGCTTCCCTTACCTTTTCCGTCCCCCCTTCATTACATCATCACGTCTTATCTTATCTCCACCTCCACTCCCGATTAAACTCTTCCCTTTCGTTCCGACTCCATCTTATACCGCCCTACATCTGTGACCCATTACTTGAGATTATGAACCTCTCCTCGGTGCCTCTCCATAGAACATAGAAGCTTCGCCCGCGAATGCGACAGCTCAGACGTCTACATTGCCTTTCAAGTTTCTGTCTGCGAATTTAAATCATTCTTCTGGAACCCCTCACTACGCCACGGCCGAGTGTGACGTCAGCAGGACTCGGAAGGACTGTCACTCAAGCTACCACCTCAGAATTTCCTTGATCCTCCTCGCGTATGCTCGCTCGAGCCAACTTTGGCACTGCCGGTGCTAGTTCTCGGAGGCTACTACATGGTGACGTCACCAACCTCGTCAGTGGACCCCTGTCCAACTGGTGCTGGACGGGATGAAAGGAGGGGCTCTGCCGTGGATATAGACGTCATCGTCTAGCATCCCGCTCCATTGGGGTCGTATAAATATCAACACTTTCATAGCTCCGGATTTCAACACGAATCGCTCATCCCCGTCACATTCAACACTACGTACCGCAGCTCTAAACATCACATCACATTTCTGTTAGCCTCATTTTCAAGAATCAGCCAACACCATCACTATGGTACGCATTTTTTTCACCCACTGCCATAGCTGTTCTCTTGGACTTACTGTTCACCAGGGCTCCATCGTATCAGCCATCGGTGGCGGCATCAACGCCGTCATCTCCGCGATAGCGGGAGTCCTCGAAACTATCATTTCCGCCATTGTAGGGGTACGTACAACGCATCTCCCCTCGCGCGCCCTGCCCCTCCTAACCACAATGTGCACCCCAACACAGGTCCTCGTTGCGATCTGGGACTTCATCATGGCCATCCTCTGCTGCCGCTGCTGCGGACGCGGACGCAGCCGTGGACGCAGCGGAGGGTACAGCGGAGGCGGCCGGCGGAGGTGGGGCCGGCGGCGGGCGGCGGGGACGTACTGGACGCCCACTGGAGCATAAGCACCAGTCTGAGGTGCTACCAGAGGCGATAACGACATACACGAACTCTCGACGAATGCGTAGATACCCTATTGCCATCAAGTTTGAGAAGTTATACGCTATGCATTGAATACATCTTTCATGATCATCTATTCGCATCCAATTCTCGATTCTCGGGCGTTTTCGACTGGGGTCGTGCCCCAACAGCGTGTAGAAGCTGCCCAGGCGTTGAGCAGACAGCGCTAGTTGACTACCCTCCTCTCACCCCGAGGTGATACATTGTCTGTGTTAGTGTTGGCGCCTCCGCCGCACCACTTCACTTGTACATACAGAGTACACAGTCCGTAGCGCGTGGGTAGCGCAAAAATGGAAAGGCAGGCATACGTCTTCCCTGTCCGAAGCGGAACAACCGGAAGGGGGAACAAAAGGAACAAAAGCAGAAGAAGGGGAAGGTCCGTCGTCCGGCGGCCTAGAGTAAACACCGGGAGCACGAAGTACGAAAGCGTAACCGGTTAGTAAGGTGATGTAAGGGTGGGGGAGAGGGGGTGTTTAAGGATAAGTATAAGGTAACTCGGGTTACGGGCCGTATTCGTGCTGCCAAGAAGAGAACGCTAGCGTGCCGGACCGACGATCGAGAGAGTACCTAGGAGACCAAAAGCGCGAATGTACATGCGAAGGGGGTATTAAAACGTCAGCGTATGAAGTGTCCAACCGCAACGTCCGAGAACATGGATGGGCGAAGGGCAAAAGAAGAAGGCGATGAGAGAACAGCGTGAACTAAAAGTGTTTTAAATAGGAAAGTTCGTCAAAGATAGGTACCGAGGGAGGCGGGTCTATCGGAGGGCAAGGTGGACAGCGTGCGGTGTTCGTCTGCCACGGTGCCCATCTGAGTCCGTTATAGGAACCAATGGAGCGCACCCGTTCCCTGACCAACAACGGATAGAAGCCTTCGGAAGCATCTCATCACGCTGGGTTCTGCGAAGATGGACGTGGGTGGTAGCGAAAAGGGGCGGGTTCAGGGGGTCGGCGGGCGGGCGGCGGGGACTCATAGTTCCTATCGTCATCGTATCATCCATCGTGTCGGCTCGTACTCGTGTGGGCTCGTGCGGGCGTCGTCGTATTCGTACACGGAAGCCTCTAGTGGGTTTTGCGGCCCCGGCCAGTGCCGCCGCCCGGTGTGGGACCATCTGCGGGCGGCGGCGGCGATGATGCGCTGCTCACTGGCTGACGAGGAAGAACGCCTAGAGGACATCGCCGAAAGGACAGCAGCCACGCGGGAGGGCGCAGTCAGCGCTCCGCCCGTGCAGAAAGTGGTTTCGGGGGAAGCGGGACGTACCACTTCGTACGCGGGCGCGTCGGCGTGCGCCGCGTTGTACGCGCTCAGGTCCCCGGTGAGGAAGAGCGCGCTGTCGGCAGAGCTGTACGCGGCGGTCGTGCGCGGGTGCGAGCCGTCCGGGTTCACCCAGCGCGCTGCCGAGCCCGGAAAGTCGAAGTTAGCGCTGCGCGCGAGAGCGAGACGGGCCGAACGCACGTTTCAGCTGGAGAGTCGCAGCGTTGATGGACCAAATGGCTGACTCGCCCCCGGTCGTGGATGGCCGTGCGTGTGGGGAAGCTGAGTGAGGAGGGAGAGGGCGAAACGTGGTTAGCACATATGGAATACAGCGCAGTAGAGGGCGCGGAGGAGGACGAAACGCGCGCGCGCGGCCCGACGGTATGGATCAAAGGAAGGTAACGGAATCGGGGCGCGCGCGGAGCCTGCGCGGCGGGAAATGGCCGGGGATGGGCGCAGAACACATCCGGGCACGAATCTGGGCCCCTTGCCGCCTGAGAGCGCGCGCTCGCGCCCCCAGATCGCATTATCGGGCGACATGAGGCCGACTGGCGTCACGCTCGAGATAGGGGGTGGGGGAGAAGAGAAGGGTGCGGGGGACCACAAAGGACAGAACTCACAGAGCTCGGCGCTACTAAGGACGGCCGCGCTACATGCGCGCAGAACCAGGAGAAGTCAGCTAACGGGACACTCGCGAACGTCGGAGCCGCATCGCGTGATGCGGGGCGAGTGCGCACCTTGACGATCCGGACGCGAACTTGGCCGTGCCCAACGCTCCAAAGTTCAAGGCGGTCTCCGTGTCGATCTGGCGCACGGGCGGTGTAAATGTTGCGAGGGATTTGCGGCGCACGGTGGTGGGGTGTCCGGCGATGCGGTGTGGCCGTGATGTGGTGGGAGTGAGCGACGAGGCCGCGCGAGACCAGGAGGGACAGAATCAGCTACGCGCGCGCAAAAAAACACGGGCCCAGCGGCACTCACCGTCGCGATGTTGAACGGCGTCCTGGAGCCTGGCGCCGTGAACGCGACATCTGTCGCGTCGTCGTTGCCAAGAGCTCTGAAGTCATGGACGCGCGCACGCACGACGCGGTCGCATCAACACATCGCAATGCGTCGGGGGTGCAGCGCATGACGACAAGATATGCACGGTTGGCGCGGGCGAGGGAGGGCACAGCGTGGGCAGATCAGGCACGGGCGCCTCGTCAGCACAGGGCCGGCGCGACCGGAGGGGAGGGCTGGGGGACTCACACGCCGGACGTCGAAAGCCGCACGAAACCGAGGGAGACGGCGTCGGGGACGGTGCGCACCTCGATGCGCCCGGTGTAGGACTTGGGCTCGAGGGTGCTGGAAAGGCGCAAGGGAGCAAAGTCAACCAGTGCACGTGCCTCGCGCGCGTATGCGGGGAAGGGAAGGCTATTGGACGTACACGCGGTTCGTGTAAGCCGCCGGACTAGGGGACGCGCTCGGGTGTGTTCGCTTCACCAGTCCTGGTTCAGTGGGGGTCGCGCGCTTGACTACACGGGGGGCATGGGGAGGGAGGCCGGCAGAGAGGCGTTGTGCGTTGGTCCATTGGTCGGGGATCGCCTCGGGTGCGCGCTCGATGATGTCTCGGCTTTGAGGGATATGAAGCGCGAGACCAGCTGCTGAGTGCGCGAAGAGCGCGGTGAAGGTAAGGAGGAGGACGGAGAAAGGCGGGAGGTTGGAGAAGAGCATCGCGGGGGATGCGCGGGGGAGAAAGGGAAAAGGGGGAGGGGGAGAGAAAAAGTAGAGAGCGGTGGGTGCGTGCAGAAAAAGGTCGAAGATGAACAACAGATGGACGGGAGGAAGAGATGGGCCGGGCACAAACCTTGCTACTTAAGATGCCTTGCCGAGCGCACGGGCTGGCCATCTCTCGGGTTAATTCGACAGTAATCAAGGCATCAGCACAATCAAAACTATGTCCTGCTGGGCAATCTAGATCCCAAATGTCGCGCGGGGCAGAGGCGCGGACACACGCACCCTCCCCGCCTCGCGCGGACCCCGATCTCCCGTGCAGAAGCCTCGCCGAGGGCGGCCAAGGCTGCTGCAGCTCCGTCCACTTTACGGCACCGCATTCGCCCTGGCCGTGTCGCGGCCGGGCCCCCTCCGCCGCATTCTCCGGTCACACGCCCGCCCGTCTGCAGCACGCTGTCCGCCCGGTCCGCGCACGGGCCCGGGGCGGCTGAAAGAGCCTGTCAGTTATTTGCTTCCGATGTGAGACAGCGGGGCGGGGGCCAGTGGACGGTGTAACCTGGGCCAGCGTTTTCCTGGGTCGGCGCACCGGCGGACGCTGCACGCGAAACGCGGGGGGAACGTTCGAGAGCAGCCCGAGCTTAGCCCGCGCTCCGGAGGTCGGTTCCATTACGGGTCAAGGCGTGGGGTCGCCCGCGAACAGAACCCAATACAGGCTTGCACGAGGCAGCCCGCATGCCTCGTGTGGCCAATAGCCCCCTGAAGAAGCGGATCTTGAAAAAAACTAAGGCCTTGCCCTACCAGTGCTGTGAGAAGAGATATATGTTTTTGGACGAAGATCGGCTGCAATACAAGGTGCGGCATAGGAGAGGCGGCGCTGCGGCACTGCTCAGGCCATCGGAGGCTATTCCCGGCACGTGACTGGAATGCACGCCGAATGACGTCAGAATATATCAAGTAATGGGACCAAAGAAAGTCTCGCCTTCTCCGAACTGCGACATCACAGGCGTCTTCGATGCTTGCGCTAGTCGGCATAACCACATAAATAGACTGCCACGTCCGCGAGTAACGGACCGAGGTAGACGCGCCGTGCTAACAGCGGCGGATAAGTGGGGTAGCGCCATGCCGTATCGCACTAGTACGTCGCTGCGAGTGTGTAAAGTTGACGGAGCCGCCTGAAATCCAGCATTCTACGCTTCGTGGTCAGAGGGTAGCTGAAACGACGATGGTCAAGCTCGCCTGCGGGGTGGATACTCCGGCAGAAATGACGCCAAGGAAGCGGCGAGCCCAACGCCGACGCTCAGGACAGATGTCAGACGTCGTGCGGAGGCGATCGATCGTGCCCTATGTGCTCCCTTTGAGGAGGGGTGACTCCCTGGGCGCAGTAAACGACGTCACTGCTTCTAGGCACGGGAAGTTTCTGCTCGGGTCGCTGTGAAGGGATTCGAAGTCCATCTGTTGACGGTACACTGTTAGCCGAGAAGACAACACAAGGACCCATAAGGGGCACGCACTGTATACGTATCTACCGCTCGTGAGCGGGGTGGTCTCGCATACACTTCTCGTAGCCACGACTCAGCACCCGCGCCCTCCTATCTGCCTCCGGCGTGGCCATTCTCCTGAGTATGTCGTAAGTGTCTGGGGGCGCGGTTGCGCAGTACGCGCTCCGAGAGGGTGCGGGGAGGACTGACCGAAGTGTCAAACTAGTATAGCTCCATATCCCGGAGGCCTAGAGGGTTGACCGCTGACCTTAATGCCTCATGCCGCAAGGCGGTCAACGTCCGTGGCCGTCGAACTTCAACGTTATCGGGCGCAGACGCATGTATGGACGCGTGGGAGAGGATATCTGTACCTGTTTCAAGAGGTATGCATTACATAGAGCATGACGCCGGAAGGGATCGAGAATGACTCACTGTTAGACATGCCTCGCAGCTGCGAGAGCCTCTCAGTGGTGTGGTATTTGGACCAAGGAGTCGGAATGAGCCTAGACTCCACACACAATAATGCATGCCACAGTCTTTCGAGCTCGTCTATAAAAAGGGGTTAACTGCTGAAATCCGGACGAGTCGGTGTATCTTGGCTCATGAGTGAACCCATGTGCAGTGATGAAGTTGCAATGCGAGCATCCAAAGTTAAACTTCTCGATTTGCTGTCAGACCCGGGTTTGAGGGCAATCGAGACAAAAGCTGCGTATTTCTCGACTTGAATGCACCGTCATATTCGGAGCGCGCTTTGTGATATGTGCGACGGAAATGCGTTTGTTGAATGGTAGTGGAATGGTATAGGCCGGGCTGAACAGAGTCGCGCGGCGGCGCAGTGTGCGTATGAGCTCTTGCGCACGTGGCATTATTCATAGGCGCCCGTCCAAGGCCCAGACCGAGTCCAAAAAATTCCGACGTTCACTACGGAGCAAATACTTACCGGCTTGGATGTAAGTAGTGAGCCTGAGCGATAGAAGGGTTTGTTAGTATAAATGCAAGACCCTATGAATATTTGAAGGGGAACTTATAAGGTAAGATGTAGCGTAGTTCAGACTGTTCGGTGCAGTTCAGGTGAGGACAAACTCATTACCAGCCCTCTTGGGGCGTGTAGGGCCATGCAGTATCCGTTGAAAGTGTTTGCGAACGGATTCATCGAGTGGACGCATTCGCCACCCGCGGAGCGATGGTCAGCCAGGCCGACGCGTCTGATCGATACATGACGAAAAACGCGTGACATAACGCGTTTCATGACGCGTCCGTCACAGTCACTCGTGATCCGCCGACGCCGGCGGCGAAGCCACACTGGTTCTTGTCATCGTCTCCTGCTCCCTGCCTTCGTCTCGCCCGCTTTCTCCTGCGCCAATTCACCACTCTAGTCCTTACGCGCATCTATACTAGTTTTACAAGGTTTTACAAGACAACAAAATATGTCCCCGACGCCGTCTTCGCGGTCTACCGCGTCGTCACCTGAAGCACTCCCGTCCACCCGAGCCACGTCCCCGCCATCAAGTCCCCCTGCAGCCCCTGAGGAGGTGAGCAGCGTTTATGACTTTTACGCACGCTTCTATAACGAATTTTGGTGTGAAAAGGTCAAGTCGGATGATGAGGTGGAGTTTGTAGGAGGATCCTTTGAAAGGGTGAGTGTCTTCTCGCTTGCTCAGGCGGTTGGTTCTTTGTGTGAACGGTCGGGAGCAGTGGTAGCGGTGTGGGTGGATACCTTGCATCTCTAATGCCAATAGTCCTCGCGAACGTTATGGGACTAAAGACTGTCACGTCTGTCGTATGTGGATCAGTATGGTTGAAAGCTTCATGTGACTGTACGCCTAGTCCGTTTGATTCCTTACTGACACATTTTTCTTTTTGTGACTTAGGTTGAGGAGGAAGGTCAATCAGAGGAAGATGAAGACGTGAGCGTCCCGCCCTAATTCGTCGGTGAAGTCACATTGACACGTTTTATGTACTAGGACTCGACCAAGCGTCTCGCCGCCCTCGACTCGCTCCTCAAGAAGTCCTCGACCTATGTCTCGTTGCTCAAAGCACAGATGGACCAAGTCCGTGTACGCTACGCGCGACCCCGGGCAAAGCCCAAGTCCTCCGCAAAGCCTAAATCCTCTGCAAAACCACCTCGGAAGCGCGCACGCGTGGTTTCCGACTCTGAGGACGAGCGTGACACGAAGCGAGCAAAGGGATCCGAACAGACAACAGTCGAGGGAGAGGAGGAGACGGCGGAAAAGGCCTCTCAGCCTGCTTTCGAGCAGCCCATTCTGGTGACAGGAGCGACGCTCAAGGACTATCAGTTGGAAGGAGTTGCGTGGATGGCAGGGCTTCACCACAACGGTATTTCGGGCATCCTTGGTGAGTACCGCACGTTGTTGGAGACTCTGCTCCTTCTCATCTATTCATAGCGGACGAGATGGGTCTTGGTAAGGTGAGTATTTCCAGAACCACCGTATAGCCTATCCTCATTTACGCCGCTTTTAAAGACCATCCAAACAATCTCTTTCCATGCATTCCTCCGCGAGCGCACAGCGGCGCCGTTCATGGTCGTCTGTCCTCTCGCCGTACTGGACAACTGGGCGCGCGAGTTCGCCCGTTTCGCCCCAGACATCCCCGTCGTCACGTACTACGGCACGAAGGAGAGGCGGGCTGAGATCCGGCGGACGGAGATGGTCATGGACGCGGTGGACATCGAGTACTACGAGAACGCTAAAAAGGCAGAGGCGGAGGCCGCTGCTCTGGCCGCTGCTACGGCCGCTTCGACTTCTACCACTCAAAGGAAGAGCAAGGGCAAACCGAAGGGCAAGGGGAAGGCGACACCGCGAGGCCGTGGACGGGGCCGGGGTAGGGGTGGAGCCCGCGGTCGTGCCCAGCGGGAAGACGAGTCCGAGGACGACGCGCCTCCATCTCGGTTTCGTGGGAAGGCCACCGCGCGGGGCCGGGGCGGCGCCCGTGTGCAGGCGAAGAAGCGGGGGCGGGTGGTCGACGAGGAGGAAGCTGGCTCCGACGAGTTCGAGGACTCGATGGCCGTCGACGAGGACCTCCCGGTGCCCGCGGCCGAGCGGAACAAGGTCCCTCTGAAGCCGTACCAGAAGACGAACTTCCCGGTGGTGCTTACGACGTTCCAGGTCGTGATCAACGACCGCGCGGAGCTCGCCAAGTACCACTGGGGGTTCATCGTCGTGGACGAGGGTCACCGGCTGAAGAACTTTGAGTGTGTGCTGCTCCGGGAGATCAAGCGCATCCCGTGCGACGCGCGCATGGTCCTCACGGGCACGCCGCTGCAGAACAACTTGTCGGAGCTGTGGTCGCTGCTCAACTTTGTGCTGCCGGCTCTGTTTGGAGATCTGTCGACGTTTCAGTCTTGGTGAGTGGAGTTGTATGCGTATGTCTGCGTCCGGATACTGACTCTTGACTCCAGGTTCGATGAGGGTCGTCTTAAGGATAGGCTGTCCTCTGAGCGCGAGACGAAGCTCATCCATTCCTTACACGACATCCTCCGCCCATTCCTCCTGCGCCGCATGAAGGCCGACGTCGAGATGCAGCTCCCCCCGAAGAAGGAATACGTACTTTATACCCCGCTCAGTGAGCGCCAGCGCGAACTGTACGACGTCGCCGTCAAGGGGGACAGGGCCCTCCAACAGTACCTCATCACTCAGCTGGAGGAAGAAAGGGAGCGTCTAGACGGCGGCAAGGAGGTCATCGAGATCAGCGACTCGGACGACGAGGAACCCTTGAAGGCCACTGCGCGCGACACGGTGCGCAAGGGCCGCGGCCTGCGCGAGAAGACCGGGCGGACGTACAACGACAACTCGGGCTCCGAGGACGACTCGGACGACGCGTACTTCAAGCGGCTCGGCGAGAGCCAAGCGCAGGCACGCAAGGCGAAGGAGCAGCAGGCGGACGCGCTCGGTCTGGCGTGGCAGCGGCGAGCGGCGGTGCGCGAGGTGAACAATAAGAACCTCAAGAACGTGATCATGCAGCTGCGCAAGGTATGCCAGCACCCGTTCCTGTTCCACTGGCCCAAGGACCCGCACACGCGCGAGGCGAAGCTCGACGAGGAGCTCGTGACGGCGAGCGGGAAGATGATGGTGCTCGAGCGCCTGCTTGACGCGCTGTTCGCGCGCGGGCACAAGGTGCTGCTCTTCAGCCAGTTCACGACCATGTTGGACATCATTGAGGTACGGATTGCGCTGCTTCGTCCTGCTCAAGCAGTGTTAACTGAGAGTGCATTGTATAGGACTGGTCAATCGAATTTAAGAAGTGGCCTGTGTGTAGGATCGACGGCTCTATGGACATGGAGTCACGCAAGGAGGACATCAGACGATTCCAGGAGGGCGGCGATGCCCCTGATGCTCCGCGGCTCTTCTTACTGAGCACCCGCGCCGGCGGATTGGGTCTGAACCTCGTCGAGGCTGACACGGTCATCTTCTACGACCAGGATTGGGTACGTTACTGTTGTTTGAGGTTTCCGCCCAGCCCTAACGTTGTGCCGACCCCCAGAACCCGCAATCCGACCTCCAAGCGCAAGACCGCGCGCACCGCATCGGGCAGACCAGGCCCGTGCTTATCTTCCGCCTGCTCTGTGCGCACACGGTCGAGACGAAGATCATGCAGCGCGCGACGGAGAAGCGCAAGCTCGAGGCGGTCGTCATCGCCAAGGGCGAGTTCGTCAACCCCACCGTGGCGAAGCGCAACGCCGCGCGCTCCAAGGCGCAGGCGCTCGCGGAGCTCGTCACGGAGCTCCATCGGCTCGAGGGCGAGCGCATTCAGGTCGTGCCGAACACCGCGGCGGGTAAGGCGAGCGTCATCTCGGACGAGGACCTCGACACGCTCCTTGACCGCTCCCCCGAGGTGTTCGTTGATCGCCAAAAGGGCTGGACATCCGCCGGCCAGGTTGATGATGAGGCGAAGGTGGAGGAGCTCGTCGGGGTTGCTGATGCGCCCCGCGCAGCGAGTTCTCGGCGGGGCGCGGCTGCACGGGCTCAAGCGGGCACTGCGTTCGCTGTGTACGAGGCGCCTGTCCAGGCGGATGGGAATGTCCTCGGGATGATGGACGGACTCGACGACGACGAGGAGTGACGTTTCTGACAAGGCTGGGCATGTTCATGTCATGCACAGTGTCTTGGGAGCGATCCCGTGGTGTCGCGTCGTGGCGATTTCGATAGATGTACTGGGTCCGGCTGATTTGTTTTCGCTTTGAGGCATGTGTTGTCATGCTTTCGCATCTCGTTCTAGCTCTGCCGCTTAAATGTAACATAGAACATAGTGTAATCGCCTAGCTTGTACTATAATCTTTCCTTCCACGTGCACGCCTTTGGAGTGAGGACTCCCTCCGAGTATCCGTGCAATAAATATTAGGTCTGCACATAAATAAGGATTGTACCATGACCAAGAATCTGAATGACATCTAGAGCGATCCTTTGAAGCCCCTACAAGACCGCGTAGCCAATCGTCTATATTTCCTCCCTACAACAGTCCTCTCGTACATCCAGTGATCTCCCTCCGACGCCGCCGATATCTCCCTCTTCCGGAACTGCAACAGTGACCCCGGGTGCGGCAGCTACGAAACTGGGCAGAGATTGGGTCTCGGAGTGCACTGAGAAGTGGAGAGGGTCATCTGAATTGACCTTCATAGATTGCTGGTTGGCCTCTTGTAGATTCATGAGGAAGCGAGATACGAGGATAGTAGTGAAGCTGCAGGTCAAGGCATGGGAAATGAGTATTGTGGGTATCAAGATAAATTGGCGTACGGAGAGGTGAATATGACCATATCGCTGCTGAACGCCTGGCTGAAAGTCTGCCCAGAGGAAGTGACGAGTTGAGGTAAAGTGTGTGGCGGCGAGCTTTGGAGGTACATACCGAAGCCAGCGTAAATGACAAGTGCAGGGCGTTGAGAGTGAACAGCAGTCTGTCGGAAATGATAAGCTTGGAGGGCCTACAAGAAAGGCGGTATTAAGAGAGTTGGTCCTCCTACATGAAGTATATGGTTCCTGTTGTGCGAAATATGTAATAAGTACTAGTAGTAGTTCGGGATGAGGGTGGTTGGATTGCCCACCGTCGCGCAAGAATATATCCGTCATTGTCAAGTTACGGCGCGTAAGGATCGTCTTGCCGAACGTGTCGTGATATAGCTTTCGCCAGGTGGTGACAATGATGATCGTATCTGCCACAATGAGGCAGGCTCGAGTTGTTGCCACCACTAAATGGGTGTCAACAAAAGGAGATAACGTTCGAACAATTTGACGCACACCTGCATTCATAGGTCAGTCAGGCGGCGGAGAAGGAAGGAAAGCTTGGCATAGGACGGCACACTTACCCAATAAATACTTCCTCGGAGGGCAGAGGGACGTCAATCAAGCACCCAAATAGTGGATCAACAACCCCATGAAGCCCAAAACCGAAGTTAGCCTGTTTAAACGAGAATATGAGGTATAATCGAGCGTTCAGCGAGCAGTTAGATTTGCTAATAAGACACTCACCAGATTTGTGCCTAGAGGCCCAATCGAGAGCACCAAAACGAGTGCGGATAGAGCCTTGGAGTTACTCAGTGCGAAGGCCCGCATTGTGGAGAACGCTAGATGGCCCACAGTCAGCGCGACGACCGTTACCAAAAAACGCAACTTTCCTGCCCACGGTACAAGCGAAATGTACTCTAAGAGGTTATTTGTCCATTGCAAACCATTGCAACTGGGGCCGCCGTTATGCCATTAGCATGTACTGCGTTCACAATCAGCAGGAAAGCGACATACGACTAGGAATTAGAGAAATTGAGTTATAATTTAGTGCATATCGAGATGGGCTTTACGTACTCACATGATTCGATAGGTTCATGTTGAAAACAGGAACCAGGGCAAGTATGGAGTATATAATCATGATGTATCTGTTCGCCACGAAAAGAACGACCGCTCCCGAAAATTTTGACTTCCAGAACAGTTCGATCTCACGGTCTAGAGTGGTGATATGCTCAAAGAAGAGCAAGACTGAAAACGTATGTCAGTGTTCTGGTCAGAATGTTACCATATGATAAAAATCAGGCTTACCGGAAGCTGAGAGTACTACGTAGTTTGCAGAGAGACTAATATGATTCCATGAGATGGGAGGATCGGAAGACGCGACAACCAAAGTAGTGCCATAGACTCACAGGGCACTATAGAATCCTTCTACAGTGTCTGAGGCTGATATTTCGGACATTGCACGGGGGTGGGTAGTGGATGGAAAGTCGCTGGAGTCGATCTTGTGCTGTAGGTAGAAACTTATATAACAGCTTCTTAGATACCAACGGTGCTCCGACATAGGTTAGTGGGCCTACCTCCATTCTAGATCATCTTCTCCACTGAGGTGAGGAGGGCGTTCACGGCGCAAGTCATCCGACACCGCCGTGGTTCAATCTGTCAACTGCTGTGAGGCATGTCAGCGTGTGATCTCGGTATCACCAACAAAAATCTTACCAAGATTAGCATCTGACCCATCGCATTGGTTCCACATTCCATCTGAAAACGTTCCAAATCATGACGAATCATGATCGAGGGACACCTTTAAAGTGAGGTTTTGTGACCTTTCGGGTTCATGAAGGATATGGTATCGTACCTCGAATAGAATGTGTTTCTTTTTGGGAGAGTGGCTGTGGGGCTCTGGCTTGGGGGGATGAACACATTCAGGGCCGCCGCGAGTTTATCGAGATATCAGCTCGCCGCTCAACGGTAAGAGGGGCAATGCGAGTGCGCGCGAGAGGCTAGTCTGGTATCACGAGGTCATGCCTACCGTATGAGCCACGCTATAATGACGCATACAGCCTCCTCTTTGTTTTTGAATGGTGTCCAGTGAAACGTCTAGCTGAAATGGTACATTGAAGTCAGTGCTAGGAGTCCGCTGCACGCGGTACCCCCCGAGAGCCACTTTTCGCTCGCAAGCCTGAAGTCGTTGTCTCTCTCCACGAGGAGAGTGCTCTTCTCCACCTATAGAGCTGGAAGAGACGTCAGCTCACCTGTCCTTATGACGGTACATATCTGCCAAATGTGCCACAGCAGTGAGCATGGGCGTAACGCCTACTAGGCGAGTCCCGGCTGGTTTCAAAGTCGAAAGTGGCTGACAACTCTCCCGGAATTGAAAATCTGCGAGCAGCCAGGTGTCAGGCTTGTCAGTAGTGAATAGGCGAAACGAGGTGAGGTTGTGGTGGGGTTCCCTCCTCTGGCTTAAAGGGAGCTCCGACTGGTCAGTCTAATTCCTAGTAAAGAGACGAATGACAGGCGCTCAGAAGGGCGTGGCAGGATAATTGGTGGACAGAAGGCAGTAACTGACGAGGATGGTCTGCAACTTTCTTGAAAGAAACAACGGGTCCCCTCGGCGTGGAACTGAGTGGTCCGACATGACGGTCGGATGAATATCCAAGGGTGGACGTGGACCAGTGGGCCGGACCGATAGCGCCAAGATGGCGTGAACTATAGTTACGTAATACTAGCCAATCTTAGGACAGTTCGTATTTCTAAATGACCCGAATAGCACCTCTCTGCAATCTCCTCTCAGCTCCCAGCATCTGTCTATCATATCTACACCCAATTGAACCTGCCATATATTTGGCGGCCATCGCATAAATGCCACCAATTGACTGTCGGTGAACGTTCACCAAAGTTTCACCGGGAGCGACGTCAAATACTGAGCCTTTCGACTGTGCCTAGGCTCGCCCGGAACTAATGCTGCGCATACTAGCCCCATCCACTAGCACCTGCGTCCTCACCGCGACTTACCAGCGCCGCTGCGCGGCGCTAGGAACTTGAAGTTGCAGACGGCAACGAGCGCGAGCGCATGTTGTATATCACCCGCAGTGTGAAGACGTTGTTCGATGGGTTCTGGATCTAGTAGGGCGGGCCATGGCTCGTTGGGGACAACCTTAGTGAATGAAGCACGAGGTTTTGGGCAGAAGGGCATGTAGGGGTATACACGTGAGTCACCCGCGAATGTCCCAAGTGTTGGGATTTTGTTCAGCGGAAACGTGCATCGACGTGTCGTTTGCAAGGATTAGAAGGCTATCCTTCGTGATCACATCCAAGGGCAACAAGATGCAAGAACTAGTGTCACTTCGGAAAGGAAATTTGCGAAGGAGATGGGGGAGTCCTCTTGCGAGGATAGTGGCGAGTGTTTTTAGGCATGCGCAAGCGGGAAGAAATATTCTTATACGCATTCGAGAGATGCTACAAGGCGGTATCTATCCATCCTTTACGCCTTCGCCCGCAGGTTGTAGCAGCCCGTGCCGAACAAGGATCTCCTCGAACCTCTCCTGTAAGTCCGCGAGCCTGGACCTGTCGTCCAGTACGGTTTCGGGGAGGAGAACCTTCACATATCTGGTCCGCAAAGTGAGATCGGGGAGTCGAACGGTGAAACCGTAGAGACATCACGCACCCTCCTGTAACCCCTTCAGTCCTCGGAGAGAACACGTATGAGCGCGGGTCGCCCGCGACTGTGCTGAACAGTGTGTCCTTCTGGAGCTTGAATGCCGCGGCGCCGACAGTAAGCGTGAGGTCTGTCTCAACGGATGTCGCGGGTAAGATATTCAAGTCTCCTGATCCGAGCGCGATTTCCTAGTCGTTCAGGACTTGGAAAGCGGAAACGCAGGGTATAGTGACGAGGATGTCCTCCATATCGAGATAAAATGAGCTCAGTAGATGGGGGGCAGGGTGAATAGGTAATATGCGGAGTGTGGCATCTCAGCGGAGGAGGCGGGCACGGATTACCAGTGACTATATGGGGCAGGTCTTGATGCCGTTACGTCATATATTCAAAATGCCACTCCATGGACGGTAGTGACGTAGTTTGACGTTCATACTCAACTCTCCCCAGAGCTACCTTTTTTATCCGGCCGGCCGGCAGGTACCAGGAGATGGACGTTACTTTTCCATCTCACAAAATCCTCTTTTTTCGATTTGTTTTCGGAAAGTCCATGGGCCCGCCTCAAAGAGAATCAGCAATATAGTCTACTTCCCTTATGAGAAGATTCTTCGCTAGTCCTAGGGCGACACCCGAAGGTATTTTGTCATGCATCTGCAGAGAGTAACGGCCATTATGATATGGACGGGACTACACTTCTATATTAGAACATAAAGACATCTAGGGTAGCATTTAGCTCGAAGTCGTCCTCATTGTCAGTCTGTGAATGCCATTACCACACGATCAGCAGCTCGCTCGCCAACTAACACGCGTCACACTCACCTTAAGCCCCAACAGCCGGTCCTCGTCGATCATGAACCCAGTGTAGTTCTCCAGATTAGGAACGTCCCTGCGCGCCGAATGGCGGAAGGGCAGCCGAGTGACCACGTCCTTCACGAAAACGCGGTCCGCCCCATGGACGTCTTGGTACACGCTCTCCCACGAAGTTGTCACCCCCGACCCAAAGACCTCGGATGGGAGCAAACCTCTGTTGTCTCCTTCGCGGTTCGGGTGGACGTTGAAGTCGAAGAGCACCAGCGAGAAATCTGTGGGACCAGTCTGAAACGGAGGGAACACGACGCGAGAACCGTATACATAGCTGGAAAAGCAGGTCGTGGACAGCATAGTCATAAGCGCGAGTCGCTGCCGGGGAGCGGGTCAGCCAGGGCACGTACCGAAGCCACTGGAAATGCGAGATGCGGTGCATCATGCGCGTGTTGTCCGGCCCCCACTCGCCCCAGTGCTTGATGACCGGCACAGTGTCCACGTTGTTGCTGTCGTCGTCGATGAACGAGAGCAAGAAGCGGTTCAGGACGAACAGGTTGAACATCAGCGCGCGGTCGCCGTACCGCAGCTCCATCACGTGCACATTAGAGTTCCGCGAAGTCTCGAACGGCCGCCCGGGCGTCCGGTTCGACACAAAGGGCGCGGAGTGCGTCGTGAACCTGCGCAAATCCTGGCCCGGAAACGTCTCGGGGAGGCCGAGGAGTGCAACTTGCTTTGGTGGCGGAACTTGAACGGGAGGAAGAAATGGCAGGTGGTCTGAGCTTCCAGCTGGGGAAGTTGCGGCGCTGTCGTCTTCGCAGGTGAACTTAAAGAGTTCTATAGAGCCTGAGCCACGCGCGACGGTGACCATGTACGCGCGGCTTGAGAGGAGGGCAATGTCGAACGTTCCAGTAGGGAGCTCTGAGCGTGTCTGGTTCTGATAAGATATCAGCTCCTGCAGCATCCGCCGCCTGACCACATGGGAGCAACATACCACAAGTTCTCTCCCGGTACGCCAGTTCCATATGATAAAACCAGGGTCGAGGGCATGGTAGTATACTGCAACGATATCATCGGCCATTTGAATGAAATTCACTGCGTCGAGGGTGCCGGACACGGGCATTTCAAGTCGGGGACGGGCGGCCTTTGGATGAGGCTTGTTGTCACTGAGAGTCCGCATGTGCACGGTGATGCTGCAGGCGTGGAGGGAGTCGAAGATATAGTTAGTAGAAACCATAGCAACGGCGATGAGCACCCACCCTGTTCCGTGAAATTCGAACGCCACAAATGCCACGACATCCTGAGACGGATCCATTGCGAAGTCGCGGATGCTCATTCCTAGGTCTTCTCTCTCTACCTGCCTGGCTGGTTGAGAAGACGTAGGGAGCATCGTGAGAGACAAATGGTGTGACCCGAAGCCTCTCGAGATCGCGAAGACGCCATGGGTAAGTTCGTAGGCTTGGCAGTGACTGTAAAGAGGGACTTGTTTGACATCTTTCCATTCAATATTGTGCCATTTCTCTCGACGCTCCATGAGTAATTTGAAGCGCTCTGCGGTTGAGAGAGAGCAGCCGACACCGTCCTCTAAGCCGTCGGCAACAAGCTCGACGTGGTATTGTAGCTCCAGAGAGCTCTTGATGACGTCATTCATCCAAGAGCAGACCTAAGAGCATGTAGTCCGTAAATTGAACATGAGCCACACTAGATAGAGGATGAGCCACCTGACGGCATGATAGGAGCGTCTTGACCTCCAAATATTTGAGAATTTCGACTACGAGCTCTTCTGGAAGCTCGATGAACTGGTATCTGGACATGATTAGAGAGCAAATTTGTGGCCTATTCGAAGCGTCATCAAAATAAGTAGACCATTGCAGGGCCTAGGGGCCAAACCACGCACCAGGTCAATGTTGGTGTTCAGGTGGTCGACGTCCTGAATCAGTGGCTCGTGCGCAGCCAGGTGGCATGCCGGGCCGGCGACCGAGTTCCCACGCCTACACAGCCACCGGTCGGATGCTGCCAGATCGAATCCTGGAACGTGCCGCAACTCCGCGTTGAACATTAATAACGTCACGTTGGTTCCCACCGAACGCCCACCACCGGGAGCTCCCAGCAACACAGGTCCTCATCGTCACGACTATTTCCGGTCTCAAGAGACGGCACACAACAGATATAGAGCACGGACACTCACCTGCGGCAATGGTTCAGGTGAGCACTCCCAGAACGAGGGAAAAGCTGAGTCACTGATCGAGGCGACAGAAGTCTTTCTTAGCCTTACCACACGACATAGTGATCGAGGCCCTGAGGTTTTTGAATACAGCAGATCTCGCTCAGCTCTTAAAGGTGATTATGTCTACTTTTGGCCCTGGAGATACCGGGAACGACCACCCTACGAATCTCGTGTAAATAAGCCTAGAGGGTTCAGAGGTGCTGTTCACGCTTCTTGTTCGCTACTGAGAGTTCGAAGGCAGAGTATTACTTTACGTGTCTAAGATAGTTGGAGGACGTTGCTGCTCATTTCTCGCCGCAGCACGAGTGGTTGCTATCCCTGTGTTCTCAGGACGGAACACTCTCATTCTTTGTTCCTGCCTAGCACTGGCTGACATTCTCCTTCAGGTATGCAAAAAGCTCAAAGCAATAATAAGCGGCAGCACCGCGCTCCAATACCACATGGAGCTTGGAGTCGAAGGCTACCTCGACGGAGGCCCCGGTGGTCTATGCACCTCAGATCGCTTGCGGCTACTCCGCGAGCGGCGCGTCCGTTGGATGCGGCTTGGCTGGCAGCACATGAGCGTCATGGACGCGAACAGCATCATCCCCGTCACCCCTCTTCCATACGAGCTGCAAGGCGGTGCCTTCTTCAACGTCACCACCAGGAACAGCGCCTACGTCATCAACCAGACGCGACTTCCCTCATCTGTTCAACCCGAACCCCTGTATCTCAGCCATACGCGGGATAGGCAGTTCGTAGACATCACAACCGATCCGTCCCAGGACCTCATGGTTCTGCTCGACGTGCAGGGGCAGTAAGTGCTTTTATCCATTCCATACCGGTCGAGAATGACCATTGATAGCTCGTCCAGAATCCACATCTGGTCTCTTGAGACGTACGGTGCACATCCACTAGCGAAAGAACCTGTCTTACGGACCGAAGGCACTTCCCGTGTACACATGACTGAGCTCGGCATCGCTCACGATTTGTTCGCGCTGGCCGAGTGGACAAAGACTGTGACCATTACCATATGGAACTGGAAGACAGGAACTCTCATACTCGTAAGCTATCCGCTTCCACTCTGTGGCCGCTCCGCGCCTTACTGAACCCCTGACCACCACAGTCAGGCTCGGGCCAGACCCTGCCCCGCTTCGCCAGCGGCCTCGCGTGGCTCAGCCCGCGCATCTTCGTCATCGCGGACGCCGAGAACAACCAATTCGTGCTCTTCTCCATCGCGCACATCGACTGCGACGCGCCGCGCGCCACGCCGCTCTCCTCCGCCGACATCCTCCCGCACGCGCGGCTGCAGCTCCCGCCCCTGCACCCCCTCTGGCACGTGACCTTCTTCCAGCTCGAGACGACGCCGCTCCTCGCGCGCGCCCCGCCCCGCGAGCCGTTCGCGCCCGCGCCCGCGGACCACGTCCTCGTCTTCACGCTGCAGTACGCGACCGCGGACCACGCGCGCCTCTCGCCGCGCTACCAGGGCTTCGTGCACGCGCGCGCGCTCCTCGCGCACGTCCCGGCGGGGCCCCCGCCCGCGCTGGGGGACGCGCCGACGGTGCCGTGGGACGCGTGGGGGCCCGCGCACACGCGCTTCGCGAGCGGGCTGCCGTGGCGCGCGCGATATGCGCGGTACGTGCACGGGCAGCGCGTCGTGCTCAGCCGCCATGTGCGCATCGACCCCGCGTGCGGCCTGCAGAGCGTCGTGCTGCTCGACTTTAATGTGCACGCGCGCCGGGTGCGCGCTGCACGCGAGGCGCATGCGGCTGCTGTTGCCGCCGCCGCCGCCTCCGCCGAGGACCTTGGGTTGGGCGGCCGGCCGCGGCTGGGGCAGGCGTTCCTTGGGGGCGGGCCGGTCGTGCGGAAGGGCGCGTTTGAGCTGGTGCGCGGGGAGACGGTGCTGAAGGCACAGCAGGGCCCGTTCGCGGCGGACGTGCGCTCTGCGCTGCCGTACGTGCAGAGCGAGGTCGCGCTCGACTGGCTGGGGCGCCCGAGCGAGTTTATGATCGACGGGGAGCGGCTGTTGCAGATGAGCGTACGTCCCATTTCCATCTCGACCCGTTATCTCTCCCCTTCGTCCGTTGCTCTGGAGCTGACCGAGCTTTCTATGGGCATTCTAGGTGCCAGGACCCGGAGATGAACGAGAAGCAGCCGTGCGCGTGTACAGGTTTTGACGAGACATGTCTCGTGCTCTGGCTGGAGTCGTTCGGAATCGCGGAGGAGCTTGGTCAGTTTGGTCGTGTGAGCACAGTCAGCGTTGCTACCGTTCAGTACGGGATCTGGAGTTGGGCTGGCTATCGGGGATGTGGCTGAGATCACTCATCTAGATGCAGCCGGGGGTTGGAGTGTGCCTAAACACTTGTGGCGCCCCTGTTACCGATAAGTAAAACTGTGTATCTAAACGGTGTTTGCGATATCTTGGTATATAAAGTGAGAAATACGTAGAGACTGGAGAGAAAGCTGGAGAGTGTCCGCACGGTCTTGGGTGTGCTTCGAGGACGGTCATGCCTGCTCTCAAGGAGGTATTTTTGTGGCCAGCGTGATCGTGTGAGAGCTCGCGGTGCCTTGAAGGCTTGGCGGCGGGGGAGCGCCTAAAGATATCCGAGGGGCCAAATCTGGTCGGCTATCAAAAAACTCGCAGTGTCCCGCCCCGCAGACTCGCTTCTGCGCTTGCCCGGACGCGCGTTATCTCCTTCGACGGGATATATATGTCCGCGCGCCCTCGCCCCCTCCCGCCGCGATAGCGGTTGGAGCTCGTCCACCACCACCCACACCCCGCCCCCTGCCCCCCCCTCTCCCGC